>CACRXK020007948.1:0-21726 GCA_902702795.2 Paramuricea clavata
GTCACGCGGCCTTGGTTAGCTGTTCTTAATGCTTTCCCAACACTATCATGTATTTTAAGTTAAAACGTATAGTTGGAACACCTATCAAATCTTTATTTCGTTAATCTAGAGCTTGAAATGCCCCTGTAGAAATTCGTGACTGCCAACTCTCATCAACTCTCAACCTTGTTTGACTGTGGCTTTATGGAAGCAAGAAAATTCTTGCTCGCGTTTGGGCACCAACCCTTATCGACTCTCATCAATTTTGAGCTGGTTCAAATTTTGATGAGAGTTGAGAAAATTCGCATGCAAACTCTCGCTTCTCAACTCTCGTGCAACTCTTGTTCTCGTTTGACAGGGGAAAACTCTCGCTTCTCGTTTGACCGGGGCATGAGAGTTGAGAAAACTCTCATACAAACTCTCGCTTCTCAACTCTCATGCAACCCTTGTTCTCGTTTGACAGGGGAAAACTCTCGCTTCTCGTTTGACCGGGGCATGAGAGTTGAGAAAACTCTCATACAAACTCTCGCTTCTCAACTCTCATGCAACCCTTGTTCTCGTTTGACAGGGGCAAACTCTCGCTTCTCAACTCTCATCAACTCTCATGCAACTCTTGTTCTCGTTTGACCGGGGCACGATAGTTGAGAAAACTCTCACACAAACTCTCGCTTCTCAACTCTCATACAACTCTTTTTCTCGTTTGAACAAACTCTCACTTCTCAACTCTAGGCCATTAGACCACCACATAAATTTACAATCGGCAAGAATTAACGTTATTTTTTCTGATAACTTGACCACCATCTACTGCACGACGATGTGAACTCTTAAAATGTAATCTGTCACGGTATTATTCCATTTCTAGGTTACCAATTGCTTTCTGGTCGGTTCACCATTAGCGGTATTTTTCACCCTACGGGGATTTCGTCCTGGTGAGGAAACGGAGAAAGCCGTCATGCCTCAGATTGTCTGCGAGAGATTGTTTAATATCTACGATCAATGTGATCCTGTGGTAAGAACCAGTGAAGAATATTCAACCATAGGAAATTTATAAGGCCCGTTTGAACTTGCTGCATGCGATTTAATTTCTAGTGTTAAACGCACCTTAAAAGGACATTGGCAATAAAAAAATAGTTTGTCTCATTCAAAAGAACTCTTAAAATTGTATGTTAAACTTTATTACCGATTTGTCATATCTTGCTTAGTTCTCGAAATTGGTGTTCTCGATATGGTTTTGATGATGTCAGGAGTTGGGTTGACTATATAAAACTATTCTAAAATGACCGAGTAACATTCCAAAATTGTTTGAAATGTTTTTAATCATTTCTAAATTTCAGACAACAACCAGAAACGACGTTTTGGACCCATGTTGATCGCTTACTCTCAAGATAAAAAAATTAGCGTGACCCCTCTCTTGACGTAACATGCATATCCTCAATAATCCAAGATGGCGAACAGCTCACTTTTTTCAGTCGAAATATTTTGAAAACTAAGCAAGATATAAACAACCTGTAATATAGTCTAATATATAGTTTTAAGAGTTCTTTCAAATAAACTAAACAATTTTTCTATTGCCAATGTCTTTTAAGTCTTGCTGGTTGATGTTTAGAGTATTTTTTCTTTCATTTCCAGGCTTACAGACTAGAACCGTTATTTCGTGAGCGCTATTCAAACATAGAACCAGTGCATATAAAAAGTCATACAGAGTCAAACTATTCATACGATTCTCCAGAGGAATCTTTGCAGCCAGACAGCAGCGGAGGGACTGGGAACTGGCTAGTGTACGCCTTGTTAGGACGACCGAAAGGTGGAAACACTGCTGAATGCAGTACAGAACAAGGGTAGGTTGATGAATTCATTGTGGGGCGTGGCCTTTCATCTTTATGAAATGGATTCATTCGAATCCTTACCTAATCTCTAGGCAGAACAGTATGGAACTGAAAAACTATCCACCAGGTGATCTCGTGTTCGTATTTTAGCCAATCAGCGCTCAGAAAGGGTTGTCCGAATAGAAATCCATTTTGATGTATTCAGTCAATTATATCTTTCGTTATTCTTTATGAAACTAGATGAAATTTTGTAATTATGTTTGGTTATGAGAACTATAGCTCTGACAAAAATATGGAATCGAAATAAAGTATATTACAGGAGATATTCAGTTGTTTTAATCATAAAATGGATTTCTATTTGACAACTAGTGCCAGTACTTTTCCGCGTATCAAGATCATCTGGCAGTATAACTAAAGTTAGTTTAGTTCAGGTGTTGTTCGTAGTCTGCTTTGAAGTACAGTATTTGACTATTTGTTATTATATTTCAGACAAACTCCCAGCAGCACAGATCAGTGTGATGCCGGCGATTCAAATGCATCCAAAGAAATGTCAAGCGGTGGATGGTTTTCACGCATGTTCTCACGAAGTACTGCCAAAGATTTTGACGCCCGCAGTGACGACGAAACTGACGGAGATGAACATATTGCTGAGTTAGCAAAACAGAAACAAGGTATGAGTTACGGTCAGGGTAGTCCTGGGAAACTAATGGATGGTAATAGATAGCTCAGTCAATTCTAAACTGCTCTCCTTAGAGGACCAGTAAGGGAGCGGTCGTTATTTATTGGGGGTGTACTGTAAAAGGTTGGGAAATGAAAAACAAAGCAGGTCAAGGGTTGGGTAATAAAAATGTGTTGTCATTTCTAAAGCATGACTCACTCGATTATTGGACTGTCACAGACAGTTGCCATATTTCCATTGCCCCAGCGACTTAACGTTCCATAGAGCATCTTGTTTCACTAATATTTCTTCTACTTGTTTATTTTTAGTTCTTTCAAGACGAATCGACTACACATTATGTGAGAACAGAACTCAATACTGGTCCGCTATAACATCGCATCTATCATACTGGAATTCAAATGACTTATGTCGTTTTGTACTGCATCAGATATACTCTGATAAGGAATTGAACCATAGTTAATAGAAGTTTGACAAGTTGAACTGCAGATAAATGTGTGCGAGTTTAGAGTTTAGGCTTGGTCAAACGAGAGGATTAGACTTACTCCAAATCTCGCTCGAACTGGCTTCATTTTTGATGGGGTCCATCCAGTCTGTTACGAGATCAGTTTTCAGAACTGTCCTCATAATAAACTGGATAGACCCAACCTCGTCCCCAGGGTCTTCCTTGTAATGGCGCGCGACCATTAAAAATGACACTGATCTCATAATTTGGACAGACGAAAACCAATTCGAGGATGAGAGTTGATGCAGTGTAGTGTTAAGTAATTTTCTGACAGTCTGAAGTTTAGTCTAAAAAATGGGAACATATCCAGTTTAGCAAACAAATCGCCAACGGGAACTGTTTTCATGACACTTCTGATCCCACGGTTGCAGGCTGGTGTGTTATCCAATCGCAACTTCAGATTTTAAGCCTCGGTCAACTGTCAGCGACTCTCATCAGCTTTGAACTGGTTCAGATTTTGGTGAGAGTTTTCGCTACGCGAGCAGTAATATCCAGTCAACTCTCATGCAACTCTTGTTCTCGTTTGACCAGGCCATGAGAGTTTTGATGAGAGTTGAGATAACTCTCATGCAAACTCTCGCTTCTCAATTTTCATCAACTCTCATGCAACTCTTGTTCTCGTTTGACCAGGACACAAGAGTTTTGATGCGAGTCGAGAAAACTCTCATGCAAATTCTCGCTTCTCAACTCTCATCAACTCTTATGCAACTCTTGTTCTCGTTTGACCGGGACATGAGAATTTTGATGAGAGTTGAGAAAATTCTCATGCAAAACTCTCGCTTCTCAACTCTCATGCAATTCTCATTCTGGTCTGATCAGGGCTTAACGAAATCTAAATTGTTCCACATTTACAAGAACTATTTAGAATTCGTTGTAATATTTATTAATTAGAAAAACGACATTGGTGATTTTACTATTGGTGAGTTTAACACAGTATAAATTTCTCGAGTTTCACTTTAATATTTGTTATATTGAACAATGTTTTGCTAAACATATTAGTATGTACAATTGAGTCCTGGTGGATTTTGTCAAGCATTCAGAGTAGCAGATGGTTGAACAATCCCAGAAATTTTTGCCGCCAAATTGGTACAAGACTACTATGTTGAAAAGCGTTGTGGCTCATATTCTTCTCGGTTCTTAATTTTCAGTCGAACACTTACAAACGTAAAAATCTCACATCATGTAGCAAGTCTGCTAACAAGCCGTCAACTAGTTGTGCTCGCACTGCTTGTCCCAAGTTGTTAACAGGTTTGGAACAAGCTGTTAACAATTTGTAACAACCTTGTTGATACTATCAGTTTTGTTGCAAGGTTGTTCCAACAAGACCGATACAGTCATGATATAACAATATTGTTACAACCTTGTGTCGTCAACCTTGTAACATTCTTATTATATCACGACTGTATCAGACTTGGTAGAGCAACTTTGCTACAAGTCTGATCTCATCAAGCTTGTTACAAACTTGTTCCAGCAACTATAGGAACAAGCATTGCGAACACAACTTGTCGACAGCATGTGAACAGATTTGTAACAACTTGTTTGCAGACTTGTAACAACTTGTGCGTTTGAAACAAACTGTTAACAACTTGTAACAAGCTTGATGGAATTATCAGCCTTGTTACAAGACTGTGCTAACAAGTTTGTTACAGCCATGATATAACAAGGATGTTACAAAAGATTGACGACAAAAGGTTGTAACAATCTTGTTATATCAAGCTTGTAACGGACTTGTCAGAACAATGTTGCAACAAGTCTGATAATTTCGACAAGGTTGTTACAAGTTGTCAATAAGTTGTTCCAAATCTGTTGACAACTTGTGACAAGCAGTGCGAATACATCTTGTTGACGGCTTGTTGGCAGACTTGTTACAAGATGTGAGATTTTTACGTGTGTAGTTCCTTGTGATAAGGAACACGACGTTCGTGGGGGCACGTGTTGACTGGATATCTTCACGTGATTCGGAACTAAATCCAAGAAACTCAAATCCCTAACCATTACCTAACTACGTCTGCACCTCAGATATTAACATTATTTTCTCATTCTGATCTCTACCGATTGCCAACCATCTGCTCGTGCTTAGTAAAACCTACCTATTACAATAATAAGGTCACCCTTGCTACATAGTATATAACTTATTTCTATACAGTAATTGCATTTTATGTATACCACTTTTAAACCAGTTAAAAGCATTTCGTTATATGGATATAACATTTGTAGTCACGTTTATATAGGCGTTGTTTAATTGGTTTTTTTGTACCCCATTTGGTTACCCTTGTCGTACATTGGGCGTGGCCACGTTTGAAGATTTTGGCTCTCAACTCGGAATTCGGATGTATTGGTCCACCGAGGGTTTAGACTACAGCACCGTATAGTATAGTCCGTTTCCATTTATCGTGAATTCATTAAATGTAGTTTATATTTTCTCCAGTCTCGCGGGAGGAACTCTATAGATTTGCGATGTCTTGAATGTGTTTTTGATGGTCGTTTAAAACGTCCATTTGCCTTAATCGCTAAATACCATTTTCGTCTCGCGCCGTGTTCCAGCGTGCGGTGTACGAGCGAATGATAAGTCACGAATAAACTGTTTCTTTGTGTCACCTTGAACAGAGTGTCAAGTGTGTTATTTCGCTGAAATGGAAAACAGAACACTGTGAGATTTCGCTTGGGTAGATCATAGTCTATCAAATGGTGTCGAGGTCACCACGCTTGCCTTTCAAGCTGGGGGTGCCAGGTCCAGTAGAGACTCAAGGTGCTTCGGTGGCGAAGTGGTTAGCGCACTTGCCTTTCACCTCTAAGGCCGTGGGTTCAAATCTCAGTGAGAACTTCTCAATGTGACTCGAACCCAGTCCTCATGTGAAAAGAGTACAAGTCAACGCTCTGCCGAAAGTCGTGGGTTTTCTCCGGGTACTCCGTGTTTCCTCCCACAGGGAAAGTTGACAGGGTGGGTTAGGCACATAGGTCTGGACTCTGGAGACAGATCATTATTGAGGTATGGACTAATAGCGGCTGCTTAAGCGCCATTTGTAAGCACAAAGCCTACCTCGGTCTGCTTCACGTCAGTCCGGTTCTATCTACCTATTCATAATGTAACCAGTCACTGAAAATCCCTGATATAGGGAGTGTGCTGTGAAATATCTGTATCTGTAAAGTCTTAAAATAATGGACCATTCCCCAATTAACCAAAATTTTGATCTCAACAAATCTAGACAAAATTCCATTATAGCATGAAAGAGCATCACAAAATTAGTAATATTCCAAAGTTTCGTTGCGAAATGTTGTAAAATGCGGATAATATAGCCTTGCGAAGTTTGCAATTTTCAGTCATTTTAGATTACAAACGAGAAATGGTTACCACTTTTCCAAAATTTTGATCTTAACTAGCCTAAACAAAAATTTCATCACAGCTTGAAAGAGCATCACAAAATTAGCAATATTCCAAAGTTTCGTGGCAAAATGTTGTAAAATGCGGATAATATAGCCTTGCGAAGTTTGTGATTTTCAGTCATTTTAGATTACGCACAGAAGTGGTAACCGTTTCCCGTTTGTAATCTAAAATGACTGAAAATTGCAAACTTCGCAAGGCTATATTATCCGCATTTTACAACATTTTGCAACGAAACTTTGGAATATTACTAATTTTGTGATGCTCTTTCAAGCTGTGATGAAATTTTTGTCTAGACTTGTTGAGTTCAAAATTTTGGTTAATTGGGGAATGGTCCATTGAGGAGAAAGTGCTACCTTTACATTGATATCAGTGACTGGTTAGACTTTCGCCTCTTCTCGGATAAGGACGTTAAATGGTAGGTGATATTTGTTCTCAAGTCGATATTAGACTGCGAGCGGTCCCTCCTTTCCGCGGGTTTAGATTCCCGGGCATGCGAAAGAAAAGGAGGGCCTGTCGACAACATATCAAGAAACGAAATATGCGTTGCCCACACAACGCAAAATTCCCATTGGTCGAGATCGATACGCCTGTCAATCAAATCTGATACGTAGTAATTATGTTATAAAGGTAGATATATGTATGTTTTGGATGATGTTCTCCGAGTAACGTCATCACCATGCATGCAGTCAAGCAGGGGCGTAGGAACCGGGGGCTCAGGGGGGGGCAGCCCCCCCCCCGAGTTTTGCCAAGTGCCCTTTTTCCGGGAGCAAAGTGCCCTTTTTTGCGTTAAAAATTTTCATTAAGATTGTCTTTTCTGCCCAAAGGGCACTTTTGAATACTCGAATCAATGTTATTTGCGGAAAAATTTGATCATTTCCGAGAAAAATATTATATATCTGGAAAATTTTTTGGTTTGTCCGAAAAATTTTTTTGATGACCTCCCCCCCCGTCGCCAACATTTCCGGGAAAAAATTTTTAGATGCCCTTTTTTTGCGAAAAGTGCCCCTCAAAGCCTGGCCGCCCAACTTTTAGAAGCTTCCTACGCCCCTGCAGTCAAGTAAGCGGAATAATAATTACAATAAATAGTGAACTTATTTCCATGTTTTATCGTTTTCTTACCGTTGTATAAGCTCGCCCACTTTTGTCGAAGGCAATAAATTTCCTTGTCCTCACATTAAAAATTTTCATAATTCCCACACCAAACGACTGCAACTCAAATTTTCCTGTTAAAAAAACCCCACGAGAATGGGATCAACAACTTGCCGGCAACATTAGGAAAAGATTAAAAATCCAAGTTTGAATTAATAGATTGTTACTTCGTATACTTAACAAAATATTAGCTATACACTGCAATTGAATTATATAATATCAATTCTAACTGTTCTAGAAGGGTAGAACTTGTTTAAGGGAAAAAAACAGGGTAATTTTTCCAGCGGGCGTCCGATATTATATTGAAAGCTTTGCGTTTTGGACAGTGCTACATTGTTGCTAATTTTGTGTGGATGTCCGCTGACAATATAAGCCCGCACGAGTGGGAGAAAATTCGCTGGATTAGACCAGCGTGCGGTGTTTGAAAAATGCAACTATATAGGGCCTCTGGTAGGAATCGAACAGGCGGTCCTGCGATTACGGTGCGGCTTTCCAACCAGTGCCTTATTGATGTAGTGTTACCACAGCTAACTATACTGGATAGCTCATAGATATCTTATATACACTAGATAGCGCATCTCTTTTAGTAAAATTGAAGCCAAGAATATTCCAGCGGTTACCCCCATTTGAATAGATGGCGGCCATGTTGGTCGTTCCCACTTGCTAATAAACGCTTAAAAACAACAATAACTTTCGTCATTTGAATAGTTTAAAAACGAATTTGGAATAGGGTTAACTTAATGTTTAAGTTCCCTGTTTAAGAAATAGGAAAAATACGAATCTTCTAATTTCATGGGAACGACCTGAGACTGCAATCACGGCTTCAATTTTTGAATTGCAGAATAATTAGATGCACTATCTAGTGTATATAAGATATCTATGGGATAGCTCCATCAGTTCTAAACTATTTGCCTTAAGAGTTAATGCCCGTTTACACTTGCAATTTTTTGCTGCTGATTTTAGGTGCAATTTTCTCCTCCTAATGTATGTGAACGAGTGGATAAGTTAGGAATGTTTAAATGAGGGTACATATACTCAGAGCATTCATAACTTATTCACTCTTTCACATCCATCGGAAGAAGAATAAAACGGGCCTTCCTAGAGGTGCGGCGCTCTGACCAACAACAGAGCTACAGAGTCCAGTTGTCGAGCTCTATCCACAAGTTCATGTATTTATTCCAAGGTGATGCTAGTGTAAGGTATATGGGTAAATACTCAAGATTTTGGACTCCATATTATTCACGTTTAAGCAGGGACGCCGGAACTGGGGGGGGGGGCAGCCGCCCCCGTTGCCCTTTACCATGAGGAGGGGCAAGGGGGGGGGCAAAGGTGCCCTTTCAATTTAAAGGATTGCCTTGGCGAAAGAGCGAATTGTCAGAAATGTTAGTGCAATTCTTTTACGAATTTGCTTCAGAAAACGCAAGAAATGCAGTCATCGAGCTTCAAGAATAGCGCAATCGCCTGGCGGAGAACCCCCTCACACCCCTATCATCCAAAAATAGAAAACATGATTGGGCGAAGTTCAACTCCCGATGTTTTGCAAACATCTCTTAGTATATATCAATTCAAAAGTGCCCTTTCATGAAAATCTGCCCCCCTTGCCTTCACATCGTTCCGGCGTCCCTGCGTTTAAGCATCTCCAGGCCCTCAGCGGTCACTGACAAATCATATTGCGGCCCACACTGACCTCGGACACACCCTATACAAACAGTAAAACAGTGCGCGCAATTTCGCCATCTCGCGTTTACCAAAAATAGCACGCGGTTTCATGCGCATGCAGTGGTCGCGTCGAAGCAACATGAGACAGGAACGGATCTTCAAACTGCGCTATGGACAATAATCCCATCAAAAACACATTAAAGTTCACATAATTCCGTTTGTAAACATGAAAACTTTGACCCTACTTGCTGTTTTTCTTTGTGAATTTGATTGTTTGCGTCTGTTTTTTGTTATTATTATTCACAGCGCTCACGGGGATTTAATATTAGTCCGCTGTTGTGATTGTTTGTTCGCAAAGAAACGACAAAGAATACGCACATAGCGCATTCAGAAAGGCTTGAATATGATGCAAAAGAGTGAAGTAATATCCGGGGTATTTCTCCTTACAATATTCAATATTCCTATACTTTCAATATTCTTGAAATCAAACTAATTTTTTCACGTTCTTTTTTTATTCAGAAAAAGTCATATATTCAAACTGGTTTAAAACCCATTCCTACTCAAATTCAATATTCCGCTTTCAACTTTACGAAAGTGGATTTCAATGCATGTTAACTAAAACTGTTCACCGAAGTTACATTCCACTAAGTTACTGAACACGACTAGGCAACAATACAGACATTTCTGCTTAACATGCGCAGAAATCAGTTTTGTGTACGAACTACAATATTTGTGAAAGCCCATCAATTTCCCGCAAAATTGACCCAGTCCTTAACGCTAACATATAAGAGCAACTCCTCTGGGTTTATTTAGCTTACGGTATTTACTTTTAATTAACAACCGCCCAACATTAACCATTTTTCAGTTGATCAGATAGGGCTCTTTCATTTATTTTCAAACTAAAATTTCCACTTGATGTAAATTAAAAAGCAGATAAAATTCACTCCACTCATATTTAATGAACTTATATATGACGTTATATGAAACATTTATTCATTGCCCACCGAATGTTTTTCATAAATTTACTCATTAGATTCTGTCCCCAAAACTGTTTACAGACAATTTAACGTTCAATCTAGATAATCCTATTTCATTGTGTAAACACAAGTGTCGACTACCAACTGTTCGTTCATACAGCGCAGAGAAACGGTACCGCAGTATTATACAGATAGTAATTTCTCGAACAACTTGACTTCATACTGTGTGCAAAAGATACTGCTGTTTTAATTGCAGGCTTCGCTGAGCCGACCGTGTGAAAAGCGTAGCATCATTTAGGTATACGGCGTGACACTTTTTGTAAAAACTTTGGAATTCATTTTCCATCTGTAGGCGTTTGCATATGAAGTAACGGAGGTCTGATAGCGATTTTTTTAACCGTCGTTAAAATGTTTCAAAAGCTGTGAAACTATACAGATCTCATGATAAATATAAAAATCTCTTAAATTACTAAACTATTATTAAGTTTGTGAAAAAATCACCACCTGACCGTTATAACACTGGATAACTATCGTCTGTATTCTAAAAGCTCACTCATGCTCACACTCAAAGAGTGGAGGTTCAATCTGAGTTTCCCTTGAGTGTCAGTGCTCTTTTTGAATAGCTGAAGGTCAGTCCCTTGCCTTACTATGTGACTACTCAACCTCCAGCTATTCAAAAACAGCACTGACACACAAGGGAAGCTCAGATTGAACCTCCATGCACTCTTTGAGTGTGAGCCATGAGTGAGCTTTTCAGCAAATACAGGCGTATAACAGATGGCACTTATACTGGACCTCTTGCGCAAACAATTTAGAACTGATGGAGCTATCCAGTTAAGTATAAATAAAGTTAGCTGTGGTAACATTGGATCAGTAAGGGTTTATAAATGAAGCTAGTATTGAAGCTATAATTTCTGAATAAATGAAGCTAGTTCAGTCTTCCTTGACAACTTTGCAGTGCGCTTTTTTAAGGATTCGTCAGCGGTGGGGCAAAACTACCAAAGGGCCCGTTTTCCTTGCCCTCTCCCAAGACAGCAAGGCACGAGTTAGCTATAGGGGGCGGGGGTGTGGGTGCATGGCCCCCAAGAAATATTTAAAATTTGAGTCTCTGAGATAGCAATTCCGCATGCATTCTGAGGACACATTTTTTTAAAAATCTCAGCTTCTCAAAGCAAAGTTTTAATGGTGAAATTTGTAATAAATTGCTGCTAAACATTCAAACGCAACATAAGTTTATGTACGCTCACCAACAAATTTTGTTTTTCAAACTTCTTTTCAATAGGTCCTAGGGCCCTGGCTTTGGGGCAATAGGCCTTTTTTTCTTCAGTGGTGGGGCAGAAGAAGGGGCCCAGTGGGGTAAATGCCCCACCAGTCGATGGTATTAAAAAATGCCTTGCAACTTTGTGTTAGGAATTGCAACTAAAAATGCTTTAGTTTTGCATTTCTAAATCTTACGAATTCATTGCTGCCTCTTATACAGGGTGAAAACGCGTTCAAAAATCAGTATGTGCCGGGCAAGAAATACATGCATAAAACAGAATCCCTACAAAACGAATATGCTTGTTCAATAGATGATCCTGTTAAAACCACTTAAACAGCCGTAGGCTCAATAAAACAGCTTTTCAAGTTAGAATATATATAGTTTAGTAAACTTTACGTTTTCACAATGTATTTGCGAGCTATCTTTCAAATGTGAACTGCATAAAATGCACCATGCAGCTGATTAAAAATGTTAAAATTCTATATACCAAAGCTTTTTCATAAATTTGTTTTACACATTATCATTCCTATGCAAATAAGCTTATTTCTATTAAACGTTTCACAGCAGTGGTAAAAACAGCGCAGCCGGAAAGATTTAGGATTTGCAGAGCGAGGCATTTAAAGTATTAAAAATATTTTGAGGAGTATATTTTTGGTGTCACAATGGTAAACGCATGTGCATGTGAATTTTACTTCTGTGACCGAGCTTCGATTGTCAGAATATGGAGGATCTATTCTTGTCCCCAGGCCTACCTCCTCGGCCATGCCTACCTCCATTCAAAAATTAGCTACCTCCACAAACTTTTACAGGCATGGCTGACACTGCACCTGACTGCACTGACTAATCAGGAATGTTCCTTACTGGACTTCTAGGGGAAACGCTTACTGCAGTAGAAATTAAGTTAGAGATATGAGCTTTCACAAGCAGAATATAGATAGACTTACCAAATTGTTTGATAATCTTTGGATCGGTTGATCCTTTCAGCTTCTCGTGCTCCATGACAAGATAGTTTTTATTACGACACATTAGCACAACCTTTTTTCTGTTTGTTGGATGTGAAAACATGTTTCTGAAAATATCAATGTCCACTTGTTGCCTTCCTGGCTGCCTTTTTGTTTGATAGAAACGGACGCCCTCCACCTGAACACATTCAGTGACGAGTGATAGAAATATTTGAACTAAAATAAACACGGCTGATGTGAACCTCATTTTCTAGAGAAAAATGAAAAAGCAATAAATTAGTTGATTGGTAATTATAATTTGGTTGTGTATGGGTAGGTAGGTGGGCAGGCAGCTAGGTAGGTGGGCAGGCAAGCAGGTACTGTAGGTAGGTGGGCAGGCAGCTAGGTAGGTGGGCAGGCAAGCAGGTACTGTAGGTAGGTGGGCAGGGAGGTAGATGAGTAGGTGCATGGCTGGCTAGATTGGTAGGTATGTAGGTGGGTAGGCAGGTCAATAGTAGGTAGGTGGTAGGTAGGTGGGTAGGTAGTAGGCCGCAGAGCACCCCCCTACCAGATCATGCTGGATCCATCCCTGTAGGTGGTAGGTTTAGGTAGGTAGATGGGGAGGTAGGTAGATGGGGAGGGAGGTAGGTAGATGGGTGAAAGGAATGGGTGGGACGGTAGGTAAGTAGATAGGTTGATGATAGGTTAATTGATAATTAGGTAAGTAGATAGGTAGATAGATAGATAAGGTAGGAAGATATTGATATAGCTTTCAGTTACGATTCCTACTGTTGTAAAATTGTTTTCTATTTGTCCTGTGTGGACATCACTCCAACTCAATTTCCAAAAATATCAGTCAATGACCCTTTTAGCTTGACGAGTGCTGAAAACTAGAAAAATATTACGAAATGTACCTCTTTATAAAGGGGAAATCTAAGCTTAACTTATTCTTATTCTTTCCGAAGTTATATAATGCCCTGACCTTAAGCCTCTCAGACAGTATACGGAAATCCCAATTTTCGGGTCACAAAAATTATTATCGAGTGAGAAATATGGCTCATTATTGCACTCGGGCGCAATAGGGTTAAGCAACTTAAGGATTACGTTTGCGCTTGGAATCAAGATCAAAGAGAAATATATTCGCACACGAAACATGGGATATAATCTTCATGTGCGCCAGCCATTATAAACAATAACGTAGCTACATTCGTGCACAGCTAACTTTAAATGTAACCAGACGAATTTTGCGTAATTCGCTCGCAAAAGAAAACTCGTGCCTATAGTATGCGTAATATTAAGCTGTACTTTTGTGGGTAATAAGTCGTAGTCGGTAAAACGATTCAAGATGGATCGTGGGATCGATTCTGACCCCAGACCAAATATTTAACATTTGTGGTTGTTTAAAAACAGATACATACAAACGCGCGCAATTCAGTTACATTCAAATCTAATCGGCACAGACGTCGTTTCCACACTTTAGATTGTTATTAAAGCGCGATTTAAGGCCATCAGCGCGCACTAATGCGCATGAATTGCGGTTAAAAATCTACAATCACTATCATAATGACCGAACCACCCTTTGAAAACACATCATAATAATGGCATGAATCGCAACAAATGTGGAATGAATGTCACATTAAATCACGGATGTGTACTGTCATTAAAAGCAGATTTGTATTAAAACAAAGCAACAACAATTTAAACAGTGTTTTAATATTTCACTCTGGCTATAACCAAATTATTTTACTTCACAATGGAATGATGAGGCTCACACGGGAAAGGGTTATTTTATAGTAGTTGAAATCTATCAACCATCCCCTTAATCTTTCATGCACGAAAAGTTTGTCATAAGACATAAGATGAACGATACTGTCTTTAGTAGCTATTTTACTCGGGCTATGTTCACAGTGTATACCGGTTAACGTACGGTAGCGACGTGAAAAAAAACACCTATCTGTAACGCTATTTTCAGAGAAATTATTGCAACGGAGAGATGTTGTTTCGTTCAGCTTCTGAAAGTTGTACATTCCGTATCGGATAGGCGTTTTATCGCGCCCGGCTACGGAAAGCTATGCTGTATAGCCTCTGTCTAACGCCAGACGATTTTACTTGTGAATACGCTCTTATATATATTATCATGCACGATACATGTCATAGTATAAATTCTACGCCATCTCTTTCACGTTTTAATTATAATGCATAAGTGCCCCCCATACTAACAGAACAGTCAAAGTTGAACTGTACAAAAAGTACTCAAAGAGTTTTCTAACAACAATGTGTTCAAATAGATAAGGAGTATTATAATAGTATAATATAACTAGCTCAAATTAACACCATTCTTACCAATACAAATAAAACATTCGAGTTTACTTAATACTCCATTTAACCGACTGTATAGAATATTACACAAACAGAGATACGTAATCTTAAAAATCAGCACAATAGTCCAAATCTAACCTGAAGCGATGAGGCAATTCGTGGACTGTATTCCTTTAGTAAACCCAGACGTTCGTGCGCACTTCAGAAACCATTAGCTACAGTGTCTACTCGTAATTGATGTGTCAGGGACGGTGGGTATTGGCAGATACGATTGCCCTCCGGAACTAAAATGCGTTTAAACAACAATCTCTGCTCAGGAGGTCCACGATTCATTGCAAAAATTGCGTACGCACACGCAAACGGTGAACCGACTTGGCAAAATATCGCGAGTAAGGATTTCAAAGACTAGTTCACAGGCCGATTTTCAAAGTCTAAAATCGGCGAAGTAAGTTATGTTCCGAGAATGCAAATTACAAATCTTCAAATAAATCCCTCCCTTTTAACAATCTAACGACATTTTAACATCATCTCCTGCCTTTACAAACAAACAATCGGGAGTGTATTGGACTAATTTGTCGCCACTTTGTTTTCGTATTGTTGTGGTCATAAAGGCTTTGTGTTTCTGTGGCGAGCCGTGAAAATGGTCCTGCAAATTTCCGCCAAACGCGCGCATAAGCAGGTGTAGATAAAGGCGCAATGACTGCGCACACGCTGCGCCAACAACAGGGAACGGAAAACGCGAGTCGAAAAAGCCGTAACTAGCTTGATTAAATTGAACATGTTGTTTGCATTATAAACCCATTTCATAAATACATGTACAAATAAGATATGGGCTGCTCGCGGAAACTCTCGTGCGATGTAAATCTGTAATGTGTTTCCAGGCTAACCCTAACCGAAGCTTTTGTATATGGATTTATAACGTGTTATCAGCAATAAATGCTGCCCAATGTACCTTTGGTCAACTTTAATGGATGTTTTAAAACACGTATACATTAAAATGGTACATGTATACAATTATTCTCAATAATTTTCCACCCCCAATTTGCCTTGTTAAATAAAATCAAGTTAGCGTGGTATAACTATACCATGCCAGGGATGAGACGGTGTTTACTTTATCTTTTTTTAGCTAGTGCATCAGACGCAAACTACTGCGGCCTAAAAGCCTGTCAACTTTTACGAGACTGTTTTTTTTACGAGAACTACTTGCCTTAACAAAACACATTCACGGGATCCACATCACGTAGTTCAATGGACAGCGTTTACACAAGCGAGAACCAATGCAAATATTTTACTTAGGAAATATTGTATTTGCTTTAACATCCCAATACAAAAGCTTTCCATATCGAGTGAGTACGACATGTAATACAGCTTAAAATATTTATAAAAACAGCATTCAGGAAGATCGACTTAAACTTATAGGGATGTAATCGCTTTTGCTTTAAGAGAAAATATTGTTAAACAATGTTTATTTTGCAAATTTTAGCTCATAATGCTAAATATATTAACTATATGGCTAAATATACAAGTGACATCGTACGCTTGTCTCACATTTCAAGCGTGTTATATTAGAATTCTATTTATACTGGATAGCTCTATCAGTTCCAAACACTTATCCCAAGATGTCCAGTAAAGGGAATTCTGTATTGATCCAGTGTTACTACAAGAGGAAACCTAAACTAAACTGGCTCTATTTGATAAATTGGATAGCACTATCAGTTTCTAAACTATTTTCCCTAGTGCTCAGATCATTGTCTATTAAGGGGCATCCTTTATTGACCAAAGGAGGAAACCTAAACTAATTTTATTTACATATACTAGATAGCTCCATCTGCTCTAAACTGTTCCCCATAGATGTCCAGTAAGGATCATCTCTTATTGATCCAGTGTTACTACAGGAGAAAACCTAAACTAAACTAACTTTATTTATACTGGATAGCTCTATCAGTTCTAAACTGCTCACCCTATAGAGGGCCAGGAAGGGACATCCTTTATTGTTTCATTGATACTACAAGACTAAACTAAACTAACTTTATTTATATACCGGATAGCTCTATGAGTTCTAAACTGTTCTTCGTAAAGATGTCCAGTAAGGGGCATCCTGCATATATTGATCCAATGTCACTACAAGAGGACACCTAAACTAAACTAACTTTATTTATACTAAATATAGCTCTAGCTAGGGGCATCCTTTATCAGATCCAGTGTATACTACAGGAGGAAAATTAAACCTAAACTAAACTGACGTTATTTATAATGGACACGGCTCAATCAGTTCTAAACTGTTCTCCCTGAACATCCAATACGGGGTATGAAATCTATGTATGTTTTTAGACCCATTTCCAGTCAGGAAAATTTTCCACGGACAGAAATTTTCCGAAAATATCATTGTTAAAAGTTGAAAATTTCCCACTTCAAAATTTTTTTTCCGACGGAAAATTTGTATCGACCAATCACATTTTACAAAATTTTCTTTCTGTGAAAATTTTCCTGAGTGGAAATGGGCCTTTTCATATGAAACAATTATGAATTCCACATGCTTAAACCTGACTGGTTCAGCTACAGTAGTTTACTGAAATTTGATAGGTTGAAACACTCCAGTGGCAGGAAATCGCGCGTTTTGTAACACAACGTTTTCAGAAGGTATGTAATTATGATACATATATAACACAAGTACTGAAACACTATGACTATATCCTTAATATACAATCTTCTTAGCATGATATTCCGTTAAAACAGCAAGCGTATCTCGATAACCAAAAATAACATATTTCCTACAGGCATCTATATTCTGTTCATTCATGCGCTAATGAGCTATACATATAACTGGACTATGAAGATCATTGGTCGTCCAGATAGCGGTCAAGTGTCAACTCCAGAAATATTGGCACTTCAGGGCCGTAGCATGCGGGGGGGGGGGGAGGCTGGGGACTACAGCCCCTCCTGACAAAACGGCCATGAGTATATTCTATTTCAAAAGTGTGGACAACGTTGTTGTGATGCTAATTTTTCAAACGTTTAGGGTATTTTAACTCCAAGAATCTAAAATCTCCACATCTCTAAATTCGATTACCAAACTCTCTAAATACAAGACTACTACATATAATGAAAAGAATCAATATTATTTTCTCAATATGAGATGAATTTTGAATAAGAGATGAATTTTGACAATGAGGCTATTCAGTTCTGAATCTCTTAGTCTTAACCATCCTTTATATACGATTGGCAGTAACAGTTCAAAATTAGCTTCATAATTGGACATTATGATTGGCTAAATTTCTTCATTAAAATGATTAATTACTTTCTTAAACAACCGCCCACCGATCATTAAGATGTCGTTAGCACATTCATGTAAATAAAAGGAACCGAATTTATAATGCACTCTTTTCATCTTTTAAGAATACCTGAATTTTGTATATTCAGAAAATATCTTTTTAATGATTCCCAACGGGAATCGAACCTTGTCTCCCGATTGTCTGTTCGGTTGTTTTACCACTATATAGACTATAGGGTTTTAGACAGCAATGCGATGTTAACTAGAGACCTGGTTTCAAATGTTGTTATCCCGTATTTTATGCTTAAAATTTCGACAGATCTAAACGTAAGGCTGGGTTACATTATCAAAGTTTCTGAGTGATCACAGTAGGAATTTTGCACAGGTATTGTAAATTCTACGTTTTGAAGGATTTGTAAGAATAAGGGAACTGGCTCGTTGTTTAACAATAATGAGTCAGGTTCCAGCAACCATTTCTTACAAATTCTTCAGAATTTACCTATGCAAAATTCCTACTGTGATCACAGAAACTTCTATAGTGTAAACCTGCCTACAATCTAACGTATCTATAAACATATCTAAGCATGCTTAAAGTCTAAACACGTATGCTAACGTTGTAAAATCTATAAACTTGTATTTGCTAAATTGTTGAGAATAGTTTAAGAAATTGGTTATAACACTAACAGTCATTAATTATTCAGCATGCTATAAAAGATAAATTGAACGAACTGAAAACTTACTATAATCAAAGTTAAGAAGTCTACTTTGTAGGAGGAATGAATCCAGACGTCTTAACAGTATGATAACCAACGACAACCCAAGCTACAAGCTCACAACCTTATACAACACTGTCATAAAGGATATGGACAACACAGTCGTTTTATTTAACCTTATAGGTAAACGGAAGTCCCCCGAACAAGCCGAGTATTTTTCTCAGACCCCTTCAGAGGCCATTCACATCTTTTAATTATATCCAGTTCCTCTAACTGTCTAACGATAGCAGCAAACCCAGCGAGGAGACGAACTCAGATGGGAGAGAAGTTTGGAATACAAATTTGTGGGCTTTTTGCCAGCGGACTTAAGCTTTTTCCCATCAAATCCAATAAAAATCTATCAACTGCTAAGGTTGGGGTCCATGTACCGAAGTTACCGAACATAAAATGCTGCCAAGACGAGCGCAAAGCTACGAGAAAATGAAGCTGACGTGGTTTGTGTCTAAAGTACCTGTAAAAATAGACACACCGACGTTTCGAGGAATTTAGTGATATACAAGAGTGTTCTTTGACGTAGTTCGGACACAAACCATGGCAACTTACTGTATATACAACACTATAGTCTATACCTAGAATGGATCCCCACGTTTGAGATATCTTTTTAAGGTAGTTCAGACACAAATCACGGCAACTAATTGCTGTGAAACGCTAGATATGCACTGAAGCCCCACGTTTGAAATACCTTTTTAAGGTAGGGTAGTTCAGACACAAACCACGACTGCATGAGGAACATAAAGGCCCTAGCAACAAGATTGAGAAACATTTTGAATTTTTCACGCGTATTTTAAGGGAGAATTTTAAGGAATCATATTTAGTTATCTGCCATTTGAGTCTATCTTGAGATTGCGAAGTGTTCTTCATATCCTGTTAATAGAACTTGAAGATAAATTGTTTTGTTTCCTCGGCAATTTTACAACCAATATAATTGAGGAACATTTGAAAAAGGCAAATTCAGGATCTGAGGAACATTGAACACTTTTTCCAGGTCTGCATGACCACGACAGCTTAATTTAGAATACTATACCTATAATATATACACTGTCACTGGACCCCAACGTTTGATATATCTTTTTCAGGTAGTTCAGACACAAACCAATTGTAGAACACTACCTACACTGAACCCCAAGTTCGAAATATCTTTCGTGTTCTCTTTTTTCATTTATTTATTAAGATATTTTTATATATATATTATGGCTTCGCAAGACAAAACTTAACAATTATGAGCACTCGAGTTGCTAAATATTGTTATTACGTCCTCAAAATTGTTCGACGTTTAATTACAGAAGGTTATCAAAAGTAACCATGCATGCCTATACATTTCAAATGTACTTATATATGTAAACTTCATGTACTTTGTATCTGGTATATATGCCAAAATTCATGCAGGTATTTAAGAAAATAGTATTTACTGCACTAAATAACTTAAAAAACAACGAACGTCAATCACTATGCTTATCATACGCATTACTGGAGATTAAAGAAGAAAAAAACCAAAAAAAAAACATGAATGAACATCAATCATTATAATTGCTCACGTATGTTCAGTATATCGGAGACAGTGTTGTTTACCCCAACATTGTAAATTTTAGGAGTTTATATGCAAAAGTGTTATTCTGCATACAGAATTGAACTCGTTGAAATTTACAGTGTAAAAGACCAGTTCCAATAAAAATCTGCCAAGTGCCCAACCAGGAATCTCTGTAAGTATGGAGTACATATAAATTATAAAAGCTAACTTGCCAGACAAAATATAAAGTATTAAAGATACAAAAATAATATTCTAATCTAATGTTAGAAAGATATGTATATATAGTTGTTTAAAGAATATTGCAAGTAAAATGAACAAAATATATACCTTATCATAACCTTGTTGTTGTATATATACCAAACTGTATATTCGTGAACTTGTGGCTATAGATTTTGGCAACTGCATTCAATATGACTCAGTGGTCGGAGCGCTGCACCGGAATCGCAAAGTTGTAAGGGTTCAATTTAAGCCGGAGGGCTTACAGAAGCATTTTCGTCAATCCCTCTCAAAGAAGGTCTTAACAATTTACGTATGTTTCGTTCAAAATGTTGTTTATCGCTTTCTCTAAAATGTATATCTAGAATACTAAAATGCATGTTTAAAAGTAAAATATTCAAACCAAAATGAATATACGAGTATATAAGAAAATGGCACTCACATGCATGAGGAAATTAACATATTTGTTTCTGGTGTTTCCGATATACAAATCCCGCAGATACTGGATGATCCCTTTTTGCTACAAGGGGTTAAAAAATCTATCATTAATTGTTAATTAGCTATACTGATAGACATTTGTTTCCTATGCGTAAGAGCTGTCTGGAATAAAGGCGACATGCTCAGAGCAATGTGAGACGCATCCCTTCGATAGAATCCAATAGAAAGTTATCCAATCTATCATTTTGTGACAATGTGCTGTATGATAAATAGTCATGTCTATATAGTCGGAGAACATGCAGTCATATCATTAATGAACCGGTCATTTATTGATGGAGGATGGCGCCGAAAAGAAATACTTCTCTTAGTAAAAATGTTGCTGATCTAACCAGTCAAAAGAGTAAAAAAAAATACCTAACCTCAAATATCAATTAAAGGTAAATACCCACCCCTTGCCAAGAACTTTACAAATGGATACCATTCATGATATTTGCTGTGTTGGTGTAATGTACTCAGGTGAATAAGATGCTTGTGTGATGTTACTCTGAGTGTATATCCACACCGGGCAGGCTTGAAAAATATGCCTGGCCACGGTGGGATTCGAACCTACGACCTTTGGAATACTAGCCCAATGCTCTGCCAACTGAGCTACGTGGTCAGGTCGATTCGAGTATGCGATATTTCGGAACTGAGTCTAGTTCCTTCGATATCAGTGTAATCTAATAATTATGATATTTGCTGTGTTGGTGTAATGTACTCAGGTGAATAATGTACAACCATTCAGTTGTCACACATATCCTTCACCACTTTTGTGCAATTTTCT
>CACRXK020007949.1:0-21723 GCA_902702795.2 Paramuricea clavata
CAAAATATAGAACATCAATCCCAATTACATCAAATTCATCTTCTGAAGTCAAATAGAAAACTTGTTTTTTATTCAACTTTCAAATACGATACCAAATGTTCCTCATTTTTGGAGTTGATAAAAAATGAAAATCACCGTAAAGCCACAGCGAAGCTTCGAATGGGAAACCATAATAGTTTTAAAATTGAGACAGGAAGACATAGCTGTCCCAAAATACCAGAAAATCTAAGAACATGTGACCACTGTGGGTCACAATACATAGAAAATGAAACACATTTTTTATTCCATTGTATATTGTATAACCAAATTAGAACTACTCTATACAATGATATGAACAATCGATATCAAAACTTCAGAAAAATGAATACTACGGATCGAAAAAGTTTTATTCCTATTTAACAATGTTGATCCTTTTGTATGCAAAAAAATTGCATGGTTCGTCTCCGAAGCTTTTGCAATAAGAAAAGACAATTTATTACTGTAAATAACCCCTTTGGGCTTTACTAGTTAAAATTAAAACTGTTATTTATACGTAGCCGTAGGGCCAATTTAGTATAGTTTTATTGTTATTTTGTTATTTTGTTACGTAGTCGTAGGCAATACCATTTATGTATATGGGAATGCTTCCCAATAAATTGTTATTGTTGTTATTGTAATCGGGGCCTTAATGGCATGTTTGATTCATGAATGTCAGGTAAAATTCAAGGGAATTGTCAGTGTCAGTAGGGTATAGTAATTTATAGTGATCAGTTTTTTCATGTTTGAGATGCATACTGGGACAATATATCCTATCCCATCATGCACAATTTTCCGAAACTTCATTTCACCGCATCGTTACAAAATTCCCTAAAATCAGGCTTCAGATAGTTGCCTACCAAACAGGAAATCGTTGTTAGGTTTTTCTGTGGAATGTTGGTACTTATGTGGGGATTATAACTAAACCCGGCTAGGGTTATACTGTCAAATTATTTAATATCAAATCATTCAAATGTTATCAAATGTCGCTATTTGTGAACTCTCTGACTATATTTGCTTTCAGGAAGCGACAAATATTTTGTTTTAATTGTTGCGTGCAAGCGTGTTACATAATTCTAGCGTTATAAACTGACTAAGCATACATACAAATGTACAAATTGGTCAAATAAAACTATTTATTAATATGATCTGTCGCAAAAATAAACTGTCTATCGCAAAAAATTCTTCGCAACCGTGCCTTGTGTAAGTTACTGTTGAGCTAGATTGAATGAATTTGTATAAAAATACACATTGAAATTTGTAAGATTTATTGTTAAGCTGAAGCTCTCAAAACACTTCAAAATTTAACTACAATCAATTACGTCATATAATACTAAGCCACTGAGCAGATAGCCATGGAATAGAAAGTTTACATCTTTGACAGTCTTAACAAGTTAGCCAATCAATATTTTCCCACCACCCACAAAAATTTCATTGCAAAAAGGATTTCCGCAGCTTAACTTAAGCTCGCTATTATCTTGCCCCCACCTTCAGCGTTTGACGTAAACCAGACACAACGCAGCACTGCGTCGCTCAGCGTGCGAGGCCCAGAATGCGGCTGGAAATCCTTTTTGCAATGAAATTTTTGTGGGTGGTGGGAAAATATTGATTGGCTAACTTGTTAAGACTGCCAAAGATACAAACTTCCAATTCCAGTTCATTTTCAGGTTTAAAAGTGTTAAAAGACCGTCTTATCTGGCTACTGCCCATGCCCAGTGGCTTAGTATATACTAGAGGTTACTATCGCAAGGAAAATGCTGCCTTACCCACAAGGGATCAAAGGCAAGGGAGCATACGTAATTTGCTAAATAAGGGCTGTCTATACGGATCCCGCTTAAACCACTTTGCCAGGACGAGATATAAGGCGCGATGATTTTGTAAAAAACTTTATTTTCTAGAGATGGATTATAGTTAACTGTAATCGAATGATTGTTCAAAAAGCTATAAAAATCTTGAACTACATGATCTTCTCTACAACATTTGAGTTCGGTTATAGCCAGCAGTTGAACTTTCGTTTAGCCTAGTGACTTATTTCAATACAACAAAATCATCCCAACTTC
Source organism: Paramuricea clavata (assembly GCA_902702795.2). NCBI lineage: Eukaryota > Metazoa > Cnidaria > Anthozoa > Malacalcyonacea > Plexauridae > Paramuricea > Paramuricea clavata. Next base: position 2,076 of record CACRXK020007949.1, read on the forward strand.
CATCATGTAAACAGCCCAGAGTATGCCCGTTCACAGGTTAGGTGTGGGCGGAAAAGACTGGAAAATGCAATTTGAATATCAAACACCTTGCACAAAGTCGAAGGTCAGCTAAATATTCTAATTCTATTTTCTTGGCATGGGTTTTTTTTATGAATCCCTTGAATGCTTATAACTTCTTGCTTTTGTATGTCTAATTATACTGTTAATGGTGAAGCTAGTCATTATTAAACTAAACTCTACATGTCCAATGATTCATTCAAGTATTATCAATGTTGCTATATGGCAATATGACATTGTACAGTATTCAGTGGCAAGCTAGCCATGGCAACTGGTCATGCTATGCTAACAAACCTGCAAATCATTAAAAACTTGCATAACATGACTTGTTGCTACAATTTCATATACTTTACTTGTATTAAAATTTGCGCAGTCTGCGCAGTACTAGAATTCGCGCAGCGCTGGGTTGTGCGAATTTAAGTAATGTGCGAAATATAATTCGCGCAAAAAGCTTTATATGTTTTAAGTTGTCCTGTCAACATTAAAAAAAAAAATGTCTTTCTCCCGGACAATTTCAGTTGGGATATTCTCAGTTCCACGTAGCATTCCGTTACGAATGCCTGCATTTTGCCACAGATCCTCAAACATTGTTGTCAAAGGTGGCAACGATCATATGTGAGCGCCGCATTGAAAGAGCCAAATATATTTGTGTGTTTTGAGATATATTTGTGCGTTTGAAACATATTTGTGTGTTGTACTTGTGGGCCACCGTAGTTTTATACCATTTATGAACCTATAATATATGGGAATGCTAATAAAAGATTAGTGCTATTATATTCTATTATTTCATGATTGACTCGGTTTTCTTTGATGTACCGCGGGCTGTATATAGCATAATGCCCTTGAATACCATAAAGCCCTAATTAGTCAAGGAATAAGGGAGAAAACTAGAAAAATACTTGTCGAAATCGAAAAAAAAGAATAAAACTTTGTTAGAAAACCTCTTCAATCATGAAATAAGTCAGTTAATTACCGAGAATGTCGGGCTTTTTGCTATATAAAGCCCTCGAACGCTTCGCGTTCTCGGGGCTGTATATAGCATAAAGCCCTCCTTCTCGGTAATTAACTCTTACTTAGGCAAATGGGAACCATACAATAAATGTTTTAGTTTTATTACATAATTTTGAAACCATTTTTGAGGCCACTTAATCGCTTTTTGATTAACTTTTGATAAAAAATACTCGTTATAAATACGTTAATTGATAGTTCTATTGAACAAACCCAAAAGAACGAACACGGAAAATTTCTTGCCCGAATTTAAAGCTGCGCGAATATGAACAACTGAACACCTTCAAGGCTACCCCTATTGCAGAACAACCGAACAATCTGCTGATGAGAAGACAAAATCTATGTTGACATTTTTGTCAGCTTCAGATGACCATTCATTTGTAATGATTAAAATTGTAGAAAGAAATTCTGAGCAGGTGAATTTATGAAGGTAAGCCGGTATATTACATAATGATAACCAATGGACATATATCAGATAGTAAATGTACAATAAAACAACATTTTGACTCCTTCTATAAATATAAAGACGATCAGTGGGCTATTAGAACTGCAAATTCATAAAATCATATTGGTTTCAATACCTCTATATCGAACACTAAACAGCAAATCTAAATATAAGTGCCTTCATGTATATCACCAGAAAGAAATAAAGCTATCCGCCATGAATTATTCAAGATATTGTCGATCCTTTGCATCGTATTAAACTGTATTAAATCCTGAGAAGAATCATGCGAGCGCAACACAAAATAAAATCGAATCAAAATCGAATAAAAACAAAGAGTCGTCGAATACTCGAGCTGAGAACAATTTCCGAAAAATCTTTACATCCGACGGACTGACATAGGCTCAGATTCCAGCCGTTGTGTTCTCGCCACTCGCAAGTGGGCGAGTGGCGAGAACACAACGGCTGGAACCTGAGCCTAGACTGACATGGGACATGGATTCAGTATGTTTCCCCAATATAACTCGGCCGGAGACTGGGCACGAAAAAGTAAGAACGTCATGTAACGTCAAGAATAGGGAGCTGTTTTGCTACGCTCCGCAGCAATGACGTAATTGATTGAAGTGCTTTGAGAGCTTAAGCTTAACAATAAATCTTACAAATTTCAATGTGTATTTTAGTATCAAATTCACGTGCTTAAGCGCGCTAATATATGCATTCCATAACAATAACGTGTATTTCAACTTAAAAGTTTGACTTTTTCTGGCGAAATTCTGCGTCAATTCTACACATATTGAAGTAGTTTTATACAGGGAATGTTCTTGGTACTATCCTAAAGCGGTAAGAAAGAAGCAGGACCTTAATTTGCTATAAAACTCCACGTTATCGGTGAGTGTTTCAGTATAAACTATTTGCATTCAATTTTTGTTCGAAAAACATCGCTATTATAAAGCTTCGTTTTATCGGAGCGAGATGGGAGGCCGTGTTGTACCTCATGACATCAAACTAATAGTGGTTAATCTGGTTGTGGTTTGTTCGCTTCTCGTGGTAACCGAAAGTGTTTCGTTAGATGGGAATTTAGATATAACTCCGTTTGAAAGGTCTGGAAATGTACGTAGCACACCAAGGCGCTTTATTTCCATGATATTAAAGAGATCGGCAGCCAACAGGTATAGCGAGAAATCTTCACTTGAAAGTCAATCGAGGGGTCGCCGAGATGATGACGAAGCCTTGGCAAGGGCTCGCCGAGATGATGAAGTTCAACGTACCAAGCAAGATGGGTTACGAGAAAAGTATGAAAAGCGGTTATTTGAGAGTTTGAATATTAATATCGGCACAGTTGAAGCAACACGGCTGTATGTCCCTGAGTATATACAAGATGACACGACAACAGGATCCCCGAAAGCTTTTAATATCGAAGTTGGTACGGTGGTTGGTAAAGTACGTAAGCTGTTTCCGCACGGGAAACAGTTGATGGTCTGGCCGTACGCAGGGTGGCGGAATTTTACAGTTGATGAGAACACTGGCGAGATTAGGACAACCGCCAAAATGGATTTTGAACTGATCTGGTTGTATAACATGACGATCCGTGATTTTAAGCATAATTACAGTGACCCTGAGCCATTGCGACAACCACCAATGCCAGATCCTTTGCCAGAACCTGACCCAAAAACAGATTATGTTGATCATTATTTGATTATTGAAGTCGTTGATCGGAACGACAATGTGCCGAAATTCATCCGTGATACAACCGGAGGTGGTTTATTCACTGGACAAGTGAACACAAACGCTCGTGCAGGAACGCCTATACTTCATATACACGCTGAAGATGACGACAGTGGACCAAGAGGTCGGATACGTTTCAACATAAAAACTGATGATGGAAAACAATCTGATTTTACCATTGATCCTAAGACTCATTTTTTGAAAACAACTGGGGGTAAAAAGCTTCGGAGTGGGGACTACAAAGTAAATGTCGAGGCACTTGATTACGGAAAGCCACCAAAATCAAGTGGTTTTCAAGAATTCTTAGTCCGTGTTCGAAAACTCCAACCTGAATTCTTTGGCATTCCATATAATCTTAATTTCTCCGAGGCAAGTGTCTGCGGTAGTGTTGTGGCGACAGTTGAGGCAACAAGTAGATCAGGTATGCCAATTAAATATGAAATACTTACAGCTAATGTTAAGAACACGTTTGCAATCAACCACCTTGGGCAAATAGCACTCTTACGTAAGCTTGATTATGATACGGGTGACAGCTCCGACAAAATGTTTACATTTGACGTGCGTGCAACTGAAGATGCCTATGAAGGTCGTTCGACAGATGCTGTTGTGAACTTAAAGTTAGTAAATGCTGATAATCATCTAGGAATGTTTAAGACGCCAGCCAAGCAGCTTCAGTTTGAAGAGGGTTCGTTTCGTGCAGGTGGAGACATTTATAAAGTTGATGTGGAGGACTGTGATTGTAAAGAAAACTGTGAATGTAAGACAGGCGAAATGATTTACAAAATCGGCGATACGGAAGGGTTCTTTGATGTAACGAGCGGTGGACAAATTCGAAACATTAAAAATTTAGATTACGAGAAGCGGAATTACTTCTTCTTTCCAGTTCAAGTCATAGATCCTGGGACAAATGGCCGCACAAGGACATCTTATGTTGAGATAACTATTTTGGACGTTGATGATACCCCACCAAACTTCCCAACACCCAATTATGATTTTTCTATCTTTGAAGATGCACCAAAAAATCAGGTCATTGGTGTTGCACAAGCCTTAGATCCAGATCCAGCCACGAAACCTGATGATATTACATACAGTATCACTAACGCAGATCCTGTCGAGGGAAGAGAATACTTTACTGTCGGAAATCAAGGAGTTATAACAGTTCTTAAGAACACCAATCAATTTCGAGGCTTTGATGCTTATGAATTCACCATCACCGCAATTGATAAGGGAAACCATCGATCAGATCCTCCGGCGACTGTTAAAATTCGTGTCCTTGATGTTAACGACCACCAGCCTGTTTTAAAAGAGTGTAGGGAGAAAAGTATCAAAGAAAAACAGCCTATAGGCACTGTATTGACAACTTTAACTGCAACAGATGAGGACAGAGGTGTGAATAAATTGATTGAATATAGCCTTGCGACGGTGCAGAAACACAATTTCTTTAAAATTAACAATCAAACTGGTGTTGTAAGTACAATTGCAGTGCTTGATAGAGAACAATATGATGAAGTCTTTGTGGTTGCCAAGGCAACAGATGGTGGTGCTGACAGAAGTGAACCGCTGAGGCAAGTTGGCTATTGTCAGTTTATCGTCAAAGTTGAAGACGTGAATGATCATCATCCCATGTTCACCGTTCAAACATTTAAAGTGAACGTTTTACGGACATTAGCCATAGGAGAGACGTTGCTTCAAGTGGAAGCTGTAGACCCAGATCTGGGTGACAATGCAAAAATTGAGTATACAATCCTTACACAGAAAACTGGTGCAAGAAATGTGGTGTTCTTAGAAGTTGTTAAAGCAACTGGTGCAGTGAAAGTCAAAAATAGCATGGCTGGTGTTAACAACGATGATGAGATAGTGCTGGTTATACAAGCTACCAACAAGATCCCAGTCATTGGTCCTGTTCTTGGTCCTCAGAGTGAAACAACTGTGAGAGTGAAGTTCTCACGAACTGCACCTCCAGCTGCACAACTAAAATACACGGGTACTGGAAGGGAAAATCAGAATGCTGGATTAGTTGTGTTCAAATTACCAATCACTGGAACTAATTTGGTATTCTCGTTGCAAACTATTCGATATCGGGATAATTTACCATTCCGTATTGGCTCAACATCTGGTGAAATTAAAACAACAAAACCATTGGATTTTGAACTGAAAAAATCGTACCTGTTTGCTGTGACGGTACATGAACAGGGTTTGACAGGATCTACCTCAATCATTGTTCAAATCAATGTTATTGATATTGATGACGTTATTCCTATATTTGGGAATGACAATTACGAAGCAACTGTTTCGGAAGCTGCTACAGGTGGAGTCAATGTCTTCCGTGTCCAAGCAAGCGGCCCTGACCCAATCAATGGTGACAAAATTCTTTACAAAATTGAACCAAAACTTGATTCTAAAACATTTACAGTATCGGACATGACAAATTTTGCTCAAATCAAGACTGCGCCTGGACTTAAAGTAGGAGATTTTTATCGAGAAAAGAAAGCTGTTTACACAATTGTTATTGAAGCATTTCGACAAAGTTCTCCTAGTTTAAAGAGTACAGCTATACTGGTCATTCATGTCCGTGATGAGAACAACTCTCCACCTATCTTTACAAAGACAGATTACAAGGCTGCAGATATCCCAGAGAACATTCCTGTGCCATATATCGTACCTAATCTTGTTCTCAATGCTACGGACAAAGATATTTTGGAAAATGGTGATGTATATTATTTTATTACTTCTGGTAACGATGGTCGATTCACCATGGAAACAATTGTTGGGCAGGATCGGAAAAATACTGGTCGACTGATTGTTAGTCGTCCATTGGATGCCAAAAAGTCACCAGAATTTGAAAAAAATCCCGTGTATACTTTGACGGTGACAGCCACAGATCATAAACACACAGCAACCGCTACAGTAACTGTGAGGGTAAGTTTATTTTGCTTTATTTCATTATGGAAACTATTAAATTTAATGTTTGAATAGGGTGTGGTGATTAATCGATAAAATAGAGAAAAAATATGTTTTTTGAAAAGTGATTCAACCGATATTGTTCTATGCAAAACACCAGAAAAAAAAACCTGTTTAAAACTCCATCATATTGAAACAAATAACAGTAATTCCACTCATTTGTGGAAAATTGCGAAGCATTGAAGCTAAGCAGATAACACATTGGATTAGTTCAACAGAAGGCGGACACAAAAACGGCAAGCTAGGTAGAAAAACAGTGTACGACTCGAGTATATTTTGACATCAGCTTTAATTTTTTTTCAGATGGTTTTCAGTTTTCACCCTGAACCGCCTCACCCGTTTGAATAACAATTTTAGATGTCTGGTCATTATACTTGATTGATTGTGTAGTATCAATCATGTTCATAATCTTTTAAATTTAAAAAACATTTCCCCACAACGCAAGAAATGTCTATTTAGGGCGCTTTAATTAGCCATTCCGAAGTTGATGAGAGGACTGGGAACGAGTATTAAAAAGTGCCCAAATTAATATATGAACCAAATCACCAAAAAGACCACCTCAAAATTTAATAAGTATGCAAAAATTGTGAAATTACTGATTGAACACTGTTTTTGGGACGCGCATCCCCCAAAACAAAAATTACAGTACAGTTCATAGTAAATATCGCAATTTTCGAAAGCTCAATATTCGAAGGGTATTCATGCAACACTCTTCCCCAGTTCTCTCATCAACTTTGGAATGGCTAATTGAGGATTGTGCTCTCGTATCCGTCAAGAAGTTGTGTGTTTCACGACCATGTTCTTGTTGAGAGGCCTGCTTCTTGTGTTGGGCGCACGTCAAAAATGACTCTGCACACATCACTTTAAGCCACAAGAAAATGCTATTTTATTTTGTCTGATGTCAGATATCCCTTTTCCCAGATCCAAGATCGTCCTGACTCAAAGCCAGAATTCCTAGAACCCTACTATGAGAAGCATCTGCCTGAAAATGCAGGCCCAGGCCTTCCAGTTGTACAAGTAAAAGTTCGAAAACCTGAAGATCTTCAAGCTGTGATACGCTACAAACTGGATGAGAAGGCAGTACGATATTTTGAAATAAACGAAGAGACTGGGATGATCAAAACTGCTGGTGATCCGTTGGACTGGGAGATCACACCTGTAATTACATTCCCTGTTTACGCCTATGAACGTCGCAATCCAAACATTACCGGTCAAACCGTTGTCAGAGTTGTGGTAAGTCAAAATATCATATCACTACTAGTTGATTCAAATTATTTTGCCACCCACTTAAGCTAACAATTTTACCTCACTACCCCCCTCCCTGCCCCCTTCCAGCAAGTACATATATCACCCCCGCAAAAAACTAGTTTGCTTCCCCCTCAAGTAATTCATTTTACACCCCTCCCCACCTTACAGTAAACTGCATGTTCAGCCCAACAGTAAACCATTTTGCCCCCTCTCCCCAAGTAAAGTAGTTAGCTGCCCAGAAAATTATTCACTCTCTCTTGAAATATGATTGACTGTTAAGTTCATCCTTGTAGATTAATGACGTGAACGATGCATCCCCAGTATTTCCGGATCAATCCTATGTTGGTTATATTAAAGAGAATATGCCTGCTGGTACATTGGTCAGGTGCATTAATGGTATCGATCGTGATAATCCTGATGTCAATGATGGCAGAAATGTGAAACTGACGTACGAGCTGCTCACAAATACTGGAGAAGATCCATTCGACAAGGATGGCAAACTGTTTACGTTTGACAGCAGTGGTCGACTCAAAACGAGAGTCAGACTAGACGCTGAAGAATTTCGACGAAACTTATCGATTCGTATCCGCGCATGGGATGATGGTAACCCACGGTTATGGGGCGAAACTAATGTTACAATAGTTATCCGCGATGAGAATGAATTTCGAGCATGGTTCCGAAAACGCAACTACGAAGCAACTGTTTCTAAATCACGACCTCCCGGTTATGTTGTGTTACAGCTGACCACAAAAGATCGTGACTTTGCCCCACCAAATAACTACGCCTTCTCATTAAAGAGTGGCAATCACCCGTACGCGTTTGATATCAACCAGGAAACAGGTGAAATAGTCGTTGCGGGCGTTCTTGATATTGAAAAGACAAACAAGAAAGTATACACACTTACTGTTGGTTTGAAAGAAAGAAACGATGAGTTATTAATTCCTGATGCTGTTGGTTTACAAAAAGCATTTGAAGACACAGCCACGGTTAAGATTACGATCACTGAAGGAAATGACAATCGACCAACTTTCACGAAATCTGACAAGACGTATGAAATAACAATCCCAGAAGATACCCCTGTGGGAACGAAACTGAATCTCGGGATTGTAGCCACCGATGACGATGTAGGATTCAGTACCAAGTTCAGGTCAGTTGACACACTTTGCAATGATAATTACTTATTAGAATGGAATGATTAAAGGTAGTGCTTTCTAATCATCTTCCTTGCTGCTAAGTGCAGAATTTCAAAGGAAGCTATTCGAAGTTTTACTGAGATGCCTCTGACCACAGTTAAAACTGCAACTATACCACCCATGTCTCTCATTGTCTGATCTTGGAGGACAGATACAACCTCGTTCCCAGGCTCTTACCTCTTGTGGAGGAAAGACCTGGTAGGAGTTGGTCACGTGATCTGCTAGAATCTAGCTGATTTTAAATTGATGATGATGACGATAAATATTTGATATATTGCAAGTTTGATTTGATTTGATTTTAAAGGAATCCAAAATATTTTATTAGGAATCTGCTAGATTTTAGTAGATCACGTGACCAGCTCCTACCATAGAGTTCACAGGTCTTTTTTCCACAGGAGTCTGGAAACGAGGTTGGGACAGATAATGTGGAAGGGTGTTTTTTGGTGAGAGATGAAACGGGAACTCGGAGACAAACCCTCGAGCTCAATACTTTCCCAAGACTATTATGTATTCCAGTTGATAAAACATAGTTGCAACACTCGTCAAATCTTTATTTTCGTTAATCTAGAGCTTGAGTTGTTTCCCGTAACAATTCGTGACTGCCAAATCTCATCACCTCTCGACAATACACCCTTTCAGTAATTACGTCACACATACTTGTTTGGTCGTGGAGCTTTAATGGCGATTAATTGGCTCACGATTCATGAGAGCGAGCTTCCCAGGCCACATGACGTAATTATCAAAAGGACGTATTCTCGTCACCTCTCAGTAATTCTCGGCACCTCTCACCCTTGTTTGTCTGGGGCTTTATTTTTTTATCAGGTTTGCGATCACATCAGGAAACGTCGGTGATTGGTTCGTAGTGGCTAAACCAAGCAATAACTCAAACAGGGCCGATGTTATCATTCAGTATCCACTGGATCGAGAATTTAAAGAAGTCTACCAGATGCAACTGGTTGTTATAGATAAAGGCGGGGTTTCAGGTTTGTGTTCGAATTAATGCTGTGCTTTTATGCAGTTGCGGATCTAGCCTGATTTGATAGATTGGTATAGGGTTTTTCAAGGGGTGTATATTATTATGGTGGTCCGGGGTCATTCTCTCTCAGAAAATTTTTGAAATTTGAAGTCCTGGAATGCGATTTCCTGCATTCTGAGCACTGCGTTTCAGGGTGTCCACGGGCCTTAAATCCTGGAGAGTCCTTGAATTGGAAAAACAAAATTCCAGGACTGGAAAGTCCTTGAAAATCATTCGAAGTCCTTGAAAGTCTTGGAATTAATTTTCTTAATCTCCAGCTATGCCAACATGAACATTAGTAATATTGATTAAAATTACTAAATAAAGTGAATTATCTACGGCAAATCCGTCCCATTTTCAAAGACTTTTCCCACTTCTAGGTTTTTGAATTTACTGAAAATGGCCCTTGAAAATCCTGGAAAAGTCCTTGAATTTTACCTTCACCAAAGGGTGGACACCTTGGCGTTCATTGTCCAAACAGTACTTGTATTTGGGCAAAAAAACGTTCGGCAAAGCGTTGACAGATTCTTTTCTCAGATAAGTCCATAGCGAGAATCGAACTCACGATCTCAGAGGTAAAGGACGCTTGCTCTGACGACTGGGCCACAGAAGCCCCACACAAACGAATTAGTCTTTTTGGACTTCTCAAATTCATTAATAAATTCATGAGTTATCCAGCCAATGATAATCACCTATTTGATCACAAGATGCCATTTGGATAACCTGGTGAAACTTGATGAAAGTCACTAGTGTTTTCATCAAATATCTTAATTACACATCTAAAATTACTTGAATAGATCGAATCCCTAATTACGTTATGCTTGGTTAAGAATTCTTTTCAAATCAGCAAACGAAAACATTCTGTTACGTCTCGATTCATTTGAGAGGCCATATAAACAACTCGAGTTCGTGTCTCACCGGGATATCCAAACACTGGAAAACATGGCCTCTCAAATGAATCGAGACGTAACAGAATGTTTTGGATACCCCGGTGAAACACTCGCCCACGTTGTTCATATATTACATCCAAACGGACCAACGTTTCTAGATATCAATGTTAACAATGACAATCCATTACCTTGCAGACACAGCTTGGCTTACAATTACCCTGACGGACAAGAACGACAATGCTCCAAGGTTCCTACCTCCATACTATTCTGCCACAATCCTAGAAGGAATGTGTGATGCTGACACACCGCTTGCCACCATTACCGTAGTCGATGATGACGAGCCAGACCAAGGACCGTTCAAAATTGAATTTGCTCCAAATGGTAACCCTGGCACTCGATTTCAACTACGTAATCCCACCCACAACACTTCCCAACTCTATTGTTCTGGTATAATTGACCGCGAGGCTAGCCCAGATTTGAAAGTGGTCATCAAGGCAACCGATAATCCTCCACAAAAAGATTATCCAAAACTGTCATCTACTGTAAATGTTTGTGTACATGTTCTAGGTCGAGATGATGTCTCCAGTCTCACAAACTCCGCGAGAATGAGGGTTGTTTCCTTTACTGTCATTTTTCATTTTATGTGTTTCATTTTATTTTCTATACTGTCAACTTTGAATTACTATTAGCGATTATACAATTATTTTAACACGTACCAGTAGTAATATTTGATGAAAATAAAAAAAAAATCCAAATCCACATGGATGAGTGAGTTCTCCGAGGACAGTGGAATCACATCTCTTTTCAAACTGTAGGAATTATTTCCAAACAAATTTTACCAGATATTTTACAGTACGAATGTTTTCGGAATCTTGCTAATTCATACATGCAAGAGCAGTAAACGCACGCATTTCAAAGCGAAATTAGACGCAAAGGGGCAATTTTCCAATAAGATTTATCATTGGGTCTTGGGATAAAAAAATATGATTTTGAATTTTTTTGTAATTTGCATTGGCCTTGTATAAGTTGTATTGCATCTTATTCCTACCTAGGGAAGCCTCACATATCGATTTTTTCCACGAGAAACGTCATATGTTCGTTTGGGGGTGGAGGGTTGGCAGCTGTGACGTTTCTCTGTAAACATCATGGAAAAATTCCATAGTTTTTATCTTTGCAGAATATAAAAAAGAAAACAATTTGATACAAACAGCAGTCTATATATTCGTAATACCATACCTGTTCTATACCTATACATTTATATTATTACGCCTTCCTTGCATTGAAAACACTCAAATTTCAAGAAAAACGTGCTAAAATTATCAATATTTCATGCAAAAAAGTTGTTTTGAGAAACGTTGGAAATTTTGAAGTTCATATATATATTTATTATATACATGACAAAATTACTGCAATCTGATTGGTTAAGAGGAGTGCAATTATTTCATTACCATAGACAATCCAGAAGACAGGGACTGGAAACGCAAGCTAGAAATATGATGACAAATCGTGACATCCGTGACACAGAATAGGAAGTTATACCAGAAGCGTAACTCTAGTCGTTTCCCTTATTGTTTGACGTCCACGAAAATTTTTAACTCGCTCACGTCAGGCCACGCCATCCTGGCTAGTACAGCCGGAAGTTTTTATCAGGATTTGGTAGGTACAAAGTGCCGGTTGTACTAGCCAGGATGGCGTGATTGATGACGAATCGCTTGTAAAAACGCGGACAAATACTTGCTTGAGTTACGCTTCTGGTACAACTTCCCATTCTGTGTCCGTGATGTGCCTGTCACGTAGCATTACTTGGTTACCACGGTAACAAGTCTTTAAATTTACATAAAAACAAAGGCAAATGCGTGTAGTTTATGCAAAATATATCGTAAAAAAAGCGTATTATCTGAATTTGGGGATCGTAGTCGTGGAGCGGCTATACTAACAAAGGTAGATACGTCCAAATTTTCATTTATTTCTATTTTATAGTGATGCTAAATGTAAAATTTGGATCGTGCTCTCGGTAAATCGCGCACGCAGCAATTATTTCCAGAAAATACTGCCAAAACTAACCCTGTAACTACAAACTTAACCTGTTTTGTCTTTGACGATGAAGCCATTTGAAATCACAAGATTGTAATCTATCGAATAGGCTATTTTTTATATCAATTTGGTATCATATTCAGCCAAAAATGTTTACTGAATTTGATTGACAGAATTACGAATGTTGTTAGCCGGCAATTGTTATCGTCATATTGTTCTGAAAACTTGCTGGCAAAACTAACCCTGCAACTGAAAAATAAACAATTTTTGTACTTTGTGGTCAAAGTATGTGTAATCACAAGATTGTCATCTATCGAATAGGCTATTTTTTATATCATTTTGGTAACTTATTTGCCCAAAAATGTTTACTGAATTTGATTGACAGAATTACGAATGTCGTTATTAAATAGCCGGCAATTGTTATCGTCATACTGTTCTGAAAACTTGCTGGCAAAACTAACCCTGCAACTGAAAAATAAACTATTTTTTTACTTTATGGTCAAAGTATGTGTAATCACAAGATTGTAATCTATCGAATAGGCTATGTTTTATATCAATTTGGTAATTTATTCGCCCAAAAATGTTTACTGAATTTGATTGACAGACTTACGAATGTCGTTAGCCGGCAATTGTTATTGTCATATTATTCTGAAAACTTGCTGGCAAAACTAACCCTGCAACTGAAAAATAGACTATTTTTGTACCCTTTGGTGAAAGTATGTGTAATCATAAGATTGTAATCCATCGAATAGGCTATTTTTTATATCAATTTGGTAACTTATTCGCCCAATAATGTTTACTGAAAATTTGACGGCCCAAATTACTTTTGCGCCAACTAGAAGATGGCCATTTCTGTTGCCCCCACTTCGAACCCTATGTAACTATAGTTTAATTAAATAAAGTTCAGAGTTTGTAATTTACATATTTTGAACAAAAATAGACCTGTGGATGCACTTGTCCCGTTTTGAAACTTATATCGGGTCAAACAAAGCCAAAAACGTCCTTTGAATGCTTACGTAATGTTTTTGACTGTAAAAAAGTCGCCATTGCCATTTGTTAATTGTTGTCCGGAAAAGTTTGTACCGGCTAACTTCGAACCCTCAACTACAGTTTAAATAAAGTTCAGGGTTTGCAATTTACATATTTAAAACAAATTTATACATGTGGATGCATTTCTCCGGTTTTTAAACTTATATTGGGTCAAACAAAGGCAAAAACCACCTTTTAATGATTGCGTAATGTTTTTGATAGCAAAAAAGTCGTCATTGCCATTGGCATTCTTGTTGGCATTGTCGAAAGTTAAGAGTGTTAAACATACAAAACTCACCGTTAAAATAACTGAAACCTTGTTTTTATTTCTTTTAAATAATGGATGCCTTAGCAAAAAGGGTTTTCGAGAAAGAAAGGATTTGTTCTCAATATTAAAAATGGAAGGTATATTAATTTAAAAACCGAAATTGCCAAATTCAAATTTTAAAATATAGATCAAGGAAAACTTCGAAAAGATAACTTCAATCAATTTATATAACGTAATTACAGTGAAGCAAAATTGAATAAATATACGTAAACTTAACTAAAGTAAACTAAAATACGCAAACAAACCTGAATCGTGCCTGAAAGTCCACCCCAAATTGGAAATCAAAATTTTCGAACAAGCTCGAAAATTTTCTGCACTCGTCTCTGAATATTAGCAGATCCTTTTTATAAACTTTACACACAATGTGATATACCTAACTTCCTTTTCGGTGTAGATTATTTAAACAATTTTCCAGTATATAAAGAGCTGTAAAACGGCAGACAAGTACCGGTCCACAATCTATATCTCTTTATTTTTTTTCGAAGCAACAGGCGCCATTCAGTACGATTCAGTAATTCATGATCATTCACATGGCATGATTGCTCTCTCCTCCGCAGAGGCTTTAGGTTTCTTAGGATTTAATATTATGATGAGATACATTTCACTACACTTTACATGGCGGATCTTGGAACACGAGCGTAACCGCTGGGCGAAGGAGCGCAGGCGGCAAAGGGAAAGGCGAAGGCACAAAATAGAGAAGGGCAGAAGGTTCACTCGAGTCGGAACCTTTGAAGTTTTTGTGCCGGCACATGTTACTTCCGGATCCTGGCCGCCATGTTGAAAGCAACCAACTCTGGTCCAAACATTATAAACCAATATGGCGAAACTTGTATTTCATAACTTTAAATGGGTATATCGTCGTTATTTTATGGTGGATGTCATTGAAATTTTCAGGACGTACAAAAGAAAGGTAGATTATTCATTTTATTATAATAAAAGTTTATTGAATGATGCTAAAATTGTCATTTTAAACGCAGCAAACTGTATGTGCTGTTTTGGCACCGATGGATATATACGCATTTATATGTTGTTTTTCTGAGTGTAGTTTGAAACTATTGCAACTACTAATCCACTTAACTTGAAGAAAAATGCGTCATGTCTTGTTTTTAGAACGCAGTAGGTTGAATTTTTTTAATTTTAGGCGCATATTATACTGTGAATATCCTTATAATTCGTACTACTATTCGTATTAAATTATATACCTGATCAGTGAAAGGGGATGTGATGTCTTTGTATTGGGCTTCTTTTCTTAATTAACAAAAACGTTTTTGGACTAAACTAAGTAAACTGCGCGAGTAGAATCCATTTTCACCAGAACTGGTTTATAATTTGTAACTTTGATATTAAACTTTGATTGCTGGTAACAGTAATGAGTATGATATTTGTTCACATCTGTATCAAGCAATTGATGGTGGAGCAGACTAACTTGCCAGAAGTTACAGTTCATGACCCAAAATTGCAACACACCAATCTCATGTAGATTTACTCAGCAAGCACCATCTTAATTAATGATTTCACCTGTTATCAATTACCATCGGCATTGTTAGGTTTACCATCTTAGTGAAGGAGCGAGACTAATTAAGCTCCAAAATAATAAAATATTGCACATTCAAACTGTGTAGCTCAGTCTGGAATGCATTGGTCTTGTAAACCAGGGGTTGTGGGCTGCATTCTTACTGTGGTAAAGTTGATTTTTCAGCTTGCCTGGTATAAATTTACTCAGTGTAGCAACATATTAGTAATTTCTCCTGTGTATGATTACCATCAATATTAGATTTAACACCAGCCTTGTATCTTACAGTTCAGTTCTTATGTACTTGGTGTAAAAGATTTTAAGCAATATAACTTGTAGAAGTTATATTGATTAATTGTTTTGGCAACACAGCATATTGTCCAGTGCACATGGTTAAAGATGCGCTACCTTCAAATATTTTCTGTTCTTCTTTTTAGTGTTGGAAAGTTCACGATTGGCAAATTTCAAGCTGTAGTAAATGCACAACCTCAAAAACAATTAAGAAAGCAATTTGTTGGAACATGAAGAAAGCAGAAAGCAATTTGTTGGAACATGAAGAAATCAATTTGTTGGAACATGAAGAACCCAGAAAGCAATTTGTTGGAACATGAAGACCTTCAAATGTGTTTTCTGTTTGATCAAAGGCCTTAAAGAAACAAAACTGCTTCCTGTTATCATCTAGGTCATTACATTGGATGGCATTTGTGCATGTAGGACAGTTGCAGATCTTAATAGATTTATGGATCTAAACTCAAATTTATGGAACTAAATTATATGGATTTATGGAACTAAAATCAAATTAAATATGGATTTATGGAACTAAAATCAAATCAAAGTGTTGTTTACATTTTTGGGGTTGTACAACTTGTACATAGTAGAATACACTAGATGTTAAAGTTTCATTTACTTGGTTCCCTTTGTAAAAAACAACACTACAACTTACATGCACCAACATCCGATTTGTTGCAAGTTGAAACCAGTTTTATTGCCTGATATATTTTACTCTGCCAACAAGTCTTAATAACTAAGGGGCTATTTACATGAGCCTGACTAGTCCTGTTAACCGAGGCACCCAGCTTAATACAAATCATTTAACAAGAATCTGCCTAGCCGAGATCTCACTTGAGTCAAAGGGGACGCCCGGATAACCGGGCTGGAATTTTCCCATGTAAAGTCACCAGCTCATGTAACCTGGCTAGCCAGGCCTTCAGCCTGGTTAACCGGGCCAGCCTACATGGCTACCCGGGCTCATGTAAACAACCCCTAAGGTGATAGCAACAATAATATACTTGGTGCTAAATGTAACATAAACTTGAGTAACAGAGAAAATTCTCATCTTCAGATTATTTTCCCCTCATTGTAGAGTAAACTGTTAATATGTATCTTAAAAACTAGAGTGTATATTAGAATCTCACAGATTTATAATTTAAACTGTCATTAAGATAAATCAGGTCTTTTATTGTCTGTTTTGTAAATGAGGTTCCTTGATAATGTCAAAGGAGGCCTTGTCAGTTGTGACTTGACACACTTGTGATACCAAATTTGTAAAGTCACAGCTAAAGGATTTTAATAGGTTCAAGTCAATATATTATCCCTAAAATTTATTTTAGAAGAAGAAGTAGGTCTAGCAATTTCTTTCATATCGCAATATTATTTTATACGATTGCAGGCCAATATGCCAAGTTGAATTACACTGTATTGAATAGTTGATCACAGATTCACAGAAGGTCCGATGAACTGGATTTATTTCCTTCATTGTTCATGGCATTCACGTCCTTAATCTTTTTGTACACCATGAAATATCACCAACTTATCACTCAAAACATATTTTACGGCGATCGGACTAACCACACATAAGCTATATAACTTTATATGTTTATCACTATTCGCCAAAGACCGAGGTGAAATTAATCGATGTATGACAATGGCCAAATTCCACGCTTAAATTCGTTTCTCATCCTCGTAGTAACAATTAAATCAAAGAACAACCTCTTCTTTATGATATTTCAAAGTATCATGAGTTTTGCTTGGATACATAAAAAGCTAGAGCACTTTTAGTGGCTCTATTTCGTATTCCGCCATATTAACTCCTATAAAATTTCCTCTGGTTTGGTTGCTTTCAACATGGCGGCCACACCGGAAGTCGGCTCACATTCTGGCACACTTTTTACCCTTGAGTGAACCTTCTGCCCTTATCTCTTCTGTGCCCTTACGAAATTGGAGCCATGCATTAATGCACTTGAGTAGAGCGATCTCATTGGTCGAGAGCTCACGTGACAACTCGCTAATTAGCTGTCCAACCTACTCTGTCTAGACTGTCTGTCTATAAGTGTCTGTCTACATAATTAGCTGCACGTGTTAATGTAAAAGTTATAGTTAATTATTTCTGTTAAAGTTAATAAATAGTAAGTAATTTCAAGAATAAAATGGTAGGGGTAATTGTAACCCCTAGCTCAAAATATCCCAAACTCACGTTTGGCTCTTTCATTTTTAATTAATACGGCAAAACAAGTGCCCAGTAAGGAGCTGCGGAAATGCAAAATCTATAGTGCGACATGTCAGGAAATAGTATAATGTTTACTCGCGCAAGATGACAGACATAAAACACTCCATAATATTTTTTACACCCGATTTGACCATTTGCTCATACATTTATCTAAATTTGAAGGAAATCGGAGTTTTATCGGAAAGAGAAAATTAATTTTCAAAAACTGTGCCTAACTTAAAATTTTTTAACTTAAGGTTTTTCTTGTTCTTTCTCCATATTATAGTCAGTATAATTCCGCGGAAACAGAAAGCGCCAAAATAATTTTTACATTATCTTTTAGACCTACAGTTTCTCTTTAAATTCCCTAAATTTCAAGGAAATTGGAGTTTTCCCGGATACGGAAAATTAATTTTCAAAAAGTGTACCAATTTAGAATTTTTTGGATTGCTAACTAAGGCGATTTTTACACGCTTGCCTTGACTTTGAAACATCATGTTCATAAACATCGTATATAGACGTTTAAAAACTGAAAGTGAGGTTTCCTGCAGACGCGAACAGAGCAAAACGAAGTTTTCGAGATGACTCGCATTTTTTTGGCTAATTTCACGAATCTTGGGTACGTGTCAGGTTTTGATAATTTTTCGGCGTTTAAAATAAAATTTCAGAAAACAAACCCCATCACGTTTCTAAGTATACATTAGTGTATCACAGGACAAAATAAGAAAACATTTCATTTTTCATCATGTGCCACCTGTTGCTCGGTAATAGTGGAGATTCCCTCATAATATCTTATACACACAAAATATACAAATGAAAAATACGAAATGACATTGAATGAAGCTTGTCCCTAAAACGACTCAGAATCGTAATCATGACTGAAAACTACCCTTACTTAATTAATTCAGTGAAGGTTCAAGATTAATTTAGGATATATTTTTGCATATTAGTTTCTTTAGGACGTGAAATTCGAGTTGCAAGACTCGCTCCCGTTTGACCAGCTGTTCTCGTCGACTCTCGTGCACTTTCATCAAATCCCATACAGTTTGTCTTTGAGCTGGTTAAAATTTTATAAGAGTGTTCGCTCGTTAATATCCAGAACTCTTGTTTTTGTTTCATTGGGACATGAGAGTTGAGAAAACTCGGCTTAAATCCGACTATTTAATATTTTGAAACCCAATTCGAGGTGCGAGTTAGAACAAAATCCCGAATCCCAGCCAGGATGTTTTGGAAGGGAGTTCAGCTGTTCAGGGGTGTTAGCCATATTGTAAAAATTTCCATTCAGCTTGAAGGAGGGGCTGTGCATTAAGATATTTGTCAAGAGAAAAGTAATTTTGATAATATAACATTTTTCCAACTTAATAAGATGTGGCATTATTGTAGATTGAAATACAGTTTTTCCAATTTATTTCTTTTCAAGTTCAAGCTGGCCCAGTAATTCTAATTTCTTTATTTTCATGCATGATAGCCATAGGCGTACGAGGCGGGAGTGGGAGTTAGAAATATTCATTAGTCGGGAATTTTGTTCTTAAGGGTCGGGCAATCTTCCGATCCTGTGTACTTGAAATCAATTTGGTCTTTCCAAGAAACGGAAGTTATTAATACAATAATAGTAAAAATGCGAAATATTAATAACTTACTGACCGAGAGTGAGGGCAGTACGGGAAAATATCCAACCGAGGTCTTGCTGTATTGACCGAGCGATAGCGAGGTCAATACA
>CACRXK020007950.1:0-21722 GCA_902702795.2 Paramuricea clavata
GGCTAAAGGGTGAGGTTTAATTAATTTAGAAAGTTTCATTTAGATTTCTATTTTAATAATTTTGGCTGTCAAAAAAAGTGGGGGGGCTAAAGCCCCCCAGCCCCCCCGTCTCCGCGATCCCTGCTATAACGCTGTACGTTTCATGAAATCAACGATGTAATATAAACGACGCATGTGAGAAATGTATGTTGAACCGAAGCAAATACTTATGTATCTATACAAAATGTACAAAGACTTAATTTGGACCAAATAGTTTTGTGATATATTTAATTGTCTTTCCCTAATATAATTCATGCTGTATCTCAAGCGAAATTAAAAAATCTTATTTACTCAATACTTAGTCCTTCGTTCTTCAAGAACTAATTATAAATTTGTAATTATTCCCACATATGTTGAAATTGAATATTTACATTAAAAATCATTGACCAATCAGGTTGCAAAACAGACCAGCCGAAGCCAGGGCCTTTTTCGCTAACCATCCAACCGCGGAAGCAAAAAGCCCTGGGTACGAGGCTGATCACGTGATGCTATATTTTTCTACGTATATCTCTTTATCGAACAAAAAAATTTCTGAAGGTAAACATGTTTGTGCTTCGGATCAATCGGTAGCACATGTATGATCTCTATATAGTAAAGGAGGATCAGTGTACTAATGCTACTTTTCCATTAGCAACATTAGTGGGTTAGGTCGCAATTGGGACGCAAGGGGTTAGGTCGCAATTAGGACGCAGCTTCAGCAGTTAGGTAACCTAAAATTGGGATGAAACTAAAGTCCACGTTACACGAGGTAATTTTACTGCAAATTCAGCAAATTGCAATGGAATTTCGGACACAGAGCGATGTTGTCTAAAGAGTAGTCGCAAGGAAATTGTCAGAATGTCGGGCCTTCTACTCAACGTTAACTGACATTTTGATTACATAATATTATCTTACCGATGAAATACTAAAGAAATGGGATGACTGAAAATGTTAGTGGAATAAACCGTTGACCATGTTTACAATTTCTCTGAGACTTTACAAAAACATAACTCTATGTCAGAAACTGCGCTGCAAGTTTTCGCATCAATTGCCTCGTGTGGCATGGCCTCCAGGGAATACAGGTCGCAATTGGAACGCAACTAGATGGGTTAAGTCAAAATTGGGACATAACTAAAGGGGTTATGTCGCATTGGGACGGAATTTCAGTTTTAATAATTCCTGCACTTGGTTTATATTTAATATAGGCTATTTCAGTTTGTTGTATTAGTCATAATTATATTTTTATTTTTATTGCTATATGTTGTGCTTAGTGGCGAATTCATATACAATCAACTAAATTAAACTAAACTATTAAACATTAAATACAAGTCTCTAAAATAATGTATATACTTTATCTTCGTTTCTATAAGAGGGCTAGGAATAAAATTTAAAAACAAAATTGAAATGCATGCACTTGTGGCGTACAAAACATTTTCAAACAGCCTCCGCCACTTATAACACTTTACATATAATGACCGCTCCATAAGTACCATGCAAAAATATCGATGATAAATAAACGTAATTTTGTTCGCAAGCGTGATACTTGCAGAGGAAAAGAAGTATACAGACAAATTTATGTGTGTTTGGGATATATTTCGTCCAAGTATATAGTACTTATACAAGTTTTTGTCTGAGTTTTCAAGCGGCATCACGTTTATAATCTTCACTGAGGTGTTTGTACCCTTACGTTTCACTTTACCTTTTATGTAGCTATATATATTGCTCTATTAAATAATTGTTTTCAAATAAAGTCCACAAACTAACAGACAAACAATAGGGTCATATACACACATGACACCCAAAACGAACTATAGAGAGAGATTTATGAATAAAATGCAAGAATGTCTAGCAGCAATTTACGTTCAAGAAGGCTCACAAGAATAACAGTAGTTTTTATAATAATAATAATATGACTTTATTTAACGAGGCTAACATACATTATTGGTTTCCCAATAGTTTTCATTATGGGCCTCATTATCTACAATATATATAAATACAATTTAGAAAAAATATATACTAAAATGTAGTCTCTATGCTAAAGTGTTGTAATTGAGCGTTCTCTAGTAGACGCTTCTGTTCTAATTTGTTCACAAATTGTTTTGTGCGAGAGCATGTCTCGGAGAGAGACTTCAACAGTGTTCCAGAGGCGAATTTGTTTGAAACATTCGCGATACTGCTACCTTTTTGTAAGTATAGGTATTACAGCATTTCTATTGGTTGATGCTCTAGTATTGTAATTATGCGCAAATTTCAGATAACGTATGTATTCCGAAAAATAATCTGCGCAATGCCCTAAACTAATTTTATGTAACATATAAAGCTTTCGGCAGTTTATAGTGTCGGAAATTGGAACAAAGAGTTTGTAGTTGGCGCATCAATACTTCGCCGTCTAAACCGGGCCTTACATATTTGGCCATCATCGTGTAGGTGTAAAAATAACTAAACTAAACGCATCCATGCATGCACTTAATTAACTTTTCTGATAAAAGTTTTCATGAATAACGCTAAAGAGCGAGCGCAGTTGAAAATAGTTTCTACTGTGTTGAGGAAATGAACGTGGTGTTATATATGATCAAATATGAGAAGTGCCACGGCCAAAAGGAAGTTAAAGCAATAAATTTGGCATCGTTAACCAACGTGAAACTATAGAATTCATTTCAAATGTGTTGAGACAGATACGCCAAGTAACTACCTGTTATTTTGAAGAACCTCAATCCCTCCCGTGTCTGTTCAATGTCGGTTCTCATTAACATCTTACTTTGGTGTGCTTTTTGAGTCTGGATTGGGGGAGGGAAATAAAGGTTTGTATAATTTGAGTATATTCACTGACGATCTGTTTCCGCAAGTGCCCCAACAACTTTTGAAAATGATTGTTGTTGTGACGGCTATTCAGCACATTTAAGATGTTCTCAGAGTTTTGGCACGTGCATATATAGTTATAATTTGCGTATACTCATGCAAGTGTATAATAAACGCCAGCACACAACACAACAACATAATTAATTAGAATATGTTAAATAAATGTTTTTAAGTGTGGCAGATGGAACAAGTTCTACAATGCTATAGTTAACGTTATAGACAGTAAATTACTAAATTTATACACCAGATCATTTGCTTTAATCCGTGGGCAATACCTATAATCACCGTAAGTTGTGACTAAGCTTTTCAAAATCGTAACGGCTGCGTTATTTTCTATTCGTAGAATGTGGTCACGCGAATTGCCGAAATGCATGCATGGTAGGTTTTTGTGACTAATTCTCTCTGCTAAGGGATAATTAAAAGCTCCCATTTCTATAGAGATCCGTGATGTTTTCCTAATTAGAACACAATCTATATCTAAAAACGGTAGTGCTTATACAAACACTACAGCAGTTTAACTATTTCAACGATTTGTGACCAAAATCCTGTTTTTTCAATGATGAATAGCAAAATATCGCAATTAGGACTTTGAAAAGCTTAGCCACAACCAGCTATAAGTGATTAAACCGGCTCAATGCATACGCGTTAATTAAAGTAAATGTCCTGGTGTTTTAATTTAGTAACTGGCTGTCTATAACTTTAGCTACAAACAGTAGTCCCCGTTTGTTCCATTTGTTACATTTAAAAGTATTTACATATTTAAAACTCATTGTATGTTGTTGCGTGCTGGCGTTTATTAAATTTGAATACGTAGCTATACAGCTGCAACTATGACAACTATGCATAAAATTTCCAATCGATAAATAAAGTGATGTAAAATTTCTTATTTGTAAATCTCCTCAGTATTGGGGGGTTCTTCTGTATTCAATTGTTTAATGTATTCAATTGTATATAATACGCAAGAGCTACTATAAATTTAAAACGACACAATATAGTAAATTACAATGAATATAAAACGACAAAAGTTCAATGGAAGAAGACTACTAGTCTGCATGTATTGAGAATCTCTCCAGTATGGGGAGTATATGAAAGGGTTGATCGCCAAAACTTTGTTTCACAAACTACCGTTATTCTTGTGAGTCTTCATGAACGTAAAGTGGACAAGTGGTAGACATTCTTGTATTTTATTCTTTAATCTCTATTTCATTTTGAATGTTATATGCTCGCCCTAGTTCTTGTTTTTGAATTCACAGTTATAGTGAACTTTATTTATTCGAAAACAATTATTTAGAGCAGTACACAGGGTGAATACATAAGAGAAAAACACCTGAACTCTGAAGACTATAAACGTAATGGCGGAAATGCAGCTTGAAACGTCAGACAAAAACCTGCATAAGTACTTCTAACAAATATATCCCAAACACAAATAACGGCTTGTCTGAACCTCTCTACCTCTGCAAGTACGATGCTTTCAAACAGAATTACGTTTATTCATTCACAGGAAAACATGCAGCCGGTCTGACACTTAAAGATGAATGATGTATTTGCATACATGCATATACATATGCAGTGCATATACATGGTACTTTGGGAGCGTCATTAAATGAAGTGTCAAAGGGGGCGGAGGCTATTTTGAAAATTTTCAAACATGTTTCGTACGCCACACGGCACAAGAGCATTTCAAATTTTACTTTATACCCCTTCACATCATAGCTCTCCTTAGAAACGAAGGTAAAGTATAAATTATGCAGTATTTCGGATACCTGTTTTTAATGTTCAGTTTAGTTTAGTTTAATTAATTCGCCACTAATTACAAAATATATAGTTATGAACAGAACTTGCATCCCAATTACGACCAAAACGTTTTGGTTGCATTCGAATGCGACCTAACCACTTTAGTTGCGCTCCAATTTTGGAATGCTTTCCGTCTATAAGAAGGGAATTCGAACTCGCTGTAGACGTTAAACGATGGGTTTTCCGTACACGCACGAACAAATTGATATCTTTCCGGCAGTAAACGGGCAGTAATATCGTTTTACATTTTATATATCAGAGATATAAACAAAGATGGTTCCAGCTGGTAACGTGGAAAAGGTCGATTGAAATATTCTGGGTTTGAGAATGTCCGAATTTTTCAGGTTTATCTGTTAAGCTTCTGTCTCGAAATAATACGCTTGCCACAAAAGTTTCGCAATATCACCAGAGAGTCGAAATATCACCACAATAATTTGTGTTTTGTTTTCTTTAAAAAACCGGCTCATAACAGTTCCAAGATGGCATACTTTCTGCCTATGTTTTTCTTATATTTTAACGAATGAGTCAAGATATTTCTAACACATAACAATCTTGACAAACAAAATGGATTGTCGAAAAACATCGCTACAAAATGGATTGTCGAAAAACATTTACCCTGAGATAGAGAGCTTAATTACTGTTGTTGTTGTAATATTGCATGTTTGTGATATTCTATTCCGCATATTATTTGTCCAAGGTCTGAACTGGAAATATATGTGCATCTAATAATAAGCAAATTCAGTTTAGCTCTAAATTCGATCCATCGGGTCTGCATGCAAGCAGACGTCATTTACTCGTTTTGTACGTCGGATCCGATCGATCCATCCGGTCAATCGGACAATTTTCCTCTGTATAGTTTCAAGAAAAAACGTTACCAAAAAGAAGCGGTCCAATTAGCTATATGCCATACCTGACTGTGCTTATAATATTATAAATTCATTATATCACATGATGCTATATTTTTATACGTATATTTCTCCATCGAACAGCGCAATCGGTAGCGCATGTATATGATGGATTTTTCCTTCGGACTGCGATCGCGGTTTTATCATGGGTGTTTTTAATGTTACACATTTAGTAACTCTTACGTATTGTGTTTCAATAATTGAACTGCACGAGCGAAGATAGAATCCCTCTAATTATAAGGAATTTTACAAATGAAAAGTTTTTTATCCCCTTATTTATCGATTGAAATTTTTCATAATGGCTAATTGGCTATATAACTTGTCCATTCCTGTTAAGCCCAAACTTGTTTTTGTTGGTCCACGAAACACTGAGGCCTCGGGTCAGTAGACGGCGAAGTTTTCATTCGCCGAACCGATTCAACTAATGGCACAAGTTCAACAACTGATTAATTGCACCGTGGCAAAATACAAGTACACTCCATCAGAAATTTCAGTGCTAAATTGCTAATATATAGTCATAATTATATATGCATGCATGGTGATATACTGTACGTCAAAAAAATTATGCAATAGGTTCGGCGCATGAAAAGCACGGTGTCTAACCCATGTCGAACCTTTATCTCATAATACGACATGCCACATTTTGTTCCATGTTATGTGCCTAATAAAAACTTGTTCTCTTCTGTCGTACCTAATCGTTGCATGTATTAGGTTCGGCGCATGAATAGTTCGCCATTTAAACCGGGCCTTGCAAATTTGGCCATCATCGTGTATAGATGCAGGCAAAGGAAATACGTTTATTTAATTAACTGTTCTGAAAAAAAAAATTCACGAATAACGCTAAAGGGGTATCGCATTTTAAAATAGTTTTTATTGTGTTGAGGAAATGAACGTGGTGTTATATGATCAAACTGAGAAGTGCAACGGCCAAGGCTAAAAGGAAGTTAAAGCAATAATTTAAGCATCTTCCATCATTTTCAAAAACCTCGTTATTTTGAAATACGTCGATCCCTCCCGTTCCTGTTTCATCGGTTGGTTCTCAGTTAGCATCTACTTTGGTGTGCTATAGTGTATGGACTGGGGGAGGGAGATAAAGATTTGTAATAATTTGCACACTGTTCACTGATGATCTGTTTCTGCAAGTGTCCCAACCACGCTTGAAAATGATTGTTGCTCTGACAGCTTTTAGCACATTAAAGATGCTCTCAGTCTTCAGAGTTTTGGCATGCAAGTGTGTTTAGTAAACGCCAGCACACAACAACATAATTAATTATATAGAATATGTTAATGTTTTTTCAGTGTGGCAGATGGAACAAGTGCTGCTATATGTATAGCTAACGTTATATAAACAGTCAGTTACTAAATTTAAACACCAAATAATTTACCTTAATGAATAATGCGTGCATGCAATATAATGACTTATATAGTGACTCGTGACTCGTAACGGCTGCGTTATTTTCTACACAGCAAAATCCAAAATTCTTAGCAAGAAAAAAATTCTTGTTTCAAGCAAGACATGGCTTGAAATAAGATATCAAGTAAACTTTGTCTTACCAAGCAAAAGAGTTTACTTAAAACAAGTACATATGTAGTTGCTAAGACGAGACGTGATAATTTGTTACTTGCCAAAAATAATAATTTACTTAAAACAAGCATAAATTCACCAACCGAGAAACAACTTGGGATTTCAAATGAAAAATGAAGTCATTTTTCACTTACCAAGAATAATAATTTACTTAAAACAAGCATTAATTCACATACTAAGAAACTTTAGCACTTGAATTGAAAAAGCAAGTAAGTTTTTACTTGCAAGAAATAACCGATTTACTTAAAATAAGATTAAATTCACTCACTAAGAAAATCTCATCGTTACTTAAATTGCCGGTATCATTTGTGGGATATTTACGGATTTGAAAATAGCAGAAAAAGTTAGTTCAAAAGTTCTAGAACCTTTTTTGATTTAGTTCAATAATTTCGTGTTTATAGACCCTTAAACATGGCAATTTTGCCTTTTTTGCAAAAATTTCCATCGTGCTTAAATTTGCTTGGAGACCTGCATGGGACTCAGGAACGCGAGCGTAAACAAATATGAAATATAGATTATATTACAACTTACTGCTCTAACTTACTAAACTTACTAACTTGCAAGAAAAGTCGATTTATTTAGCTCAAAATCGTCTTCCAGTAGGCCTACTAACAAATGTTCATAACAGGATATGTAAATAAATTATTCTTATATGGAACGGGCATAATTAATCGTGTTATAGTTTTTGGTATTAAGTGAATCGAATATTTCCTATTTGTAACTATCGTGTGATAGTCACATTTGGCAATTAACATTCTGAGACTGCGAGTAAACAAACGAAAAATTATGTGCGTATTTTATAGATTCAATAGCTTAACCAGCATTGCCACAACAGGAAGAAATTACATCGACTGAAGAGCGAAGCGATTTAAAACAAACAACTATACAACGAACAACTGCATTATGTGATGTTTGGTGATAAGTCGGTTCCATGACGTCATGGTCCATGTGCTCATTATTTATTAAACCGTTAGATCTTTGCTAGTAGATTACAGTAAATTTAAGAATGTTTGTTATTTTAGTGAGTATATAGAGTATCGGAATAATTTATTTGAAAAGGAATAAGGAATTTGGCATATACTGATTTTCCAAGACATTCGTATACTGTACATAATTATAATTCATATTTTTTCAAGAGCGACAAACTTCAATCGTTCAGGAAGATTTGGACTGTGTTATATAATTAATAGACATGCATGTTTATGTATTCAATTTTGATAAGCGTAAAGGAGAATACCGTTAATCATTATATCAATAAATCTTGTTTTCTATGAAATGAATGTATTAGCCTAATCTTTCATGCATTGTGTTGAATTAATGTCCATGGTTAAATGTACTGCATGGAAAAATTTCAGGAAATCTTTGTTAATATATGCACTTGACCAGGACTTACTTAACTCTTAAGATCAGGTGAAAAAAGATATAGTTTTTGAAAAGAGAACTGCTTGAAACGAGTAAATTATCTTCTCTGTTTTTAACTATAGATTTAAGTAATAACATGCTTGAAACTAGTTCTTGAAATAGGAATTGAAATACTCATTTCAAGGACTAAATTTCTTGCTAAGAAAAATATTCTTGCTAAGAATTTTAATTCTTGGTAAGTAAAAACATTCTCACTATATATAAGGATAAGTATTTTCCTACTACTTGCAGATTTAAGTAATAATATGTCCTTAAAACTAGTAATTATTTTCTTGAAATAAGAATTAACATTCTCGTTTCAAGCACTTGATTACTTGTTAAGTCTTAGTAATTCAGAATTTTAAACAATACGTCATGGTAAGTAAAAACTTTCTCACTATACGGACAAGTATTTTCTTACTAGATTTAAGTAATAATTAATATTCTTAAAACTACTAATTATTTTCTTGAAATAAGATCTATACTTAAAATTCTAATTTCAAGCACTTGGTTACTTGTTAAGAAAAATTCTCTTGCTCAGAATTTTAAAAACATTTCCCGTCTTTCTATAGAGTTATATATAGAAACTGCACGCGTGGGAGTTTTGGAGAAACGAGAAATGTAACAATTAAAAACAATAAAAAAGATAAATTTATTGATTTTAATTACTTTCATTCAAATATTTATTCTATCTTAATCGGCATGTAAAGAATAATTAAAGCATATAGCCAAGTAAACAAGTATACCGCTGTCAAAGCAACAGACAGCACTTAATTAACAGGCTTACTTTACTAAAGTATATAATTTATACATGCTTCCAAAGAAAGCACTGTTTTAAATAGTTAGTAAACGTTTAAACATGATTAAAAACGATTAAAAACAAAAGTAATTAAAAAGTCCCGTGGAAATATTTTTAGAAAGACAAAATAAAATTAAAATATTTTACATTGGTATAAACAAGCAGTCAAACAGATACAACTTATGCTGTATACTTTGTGCTTTAGGTCTTCGCTTTCTAAGTAAGCAAAGCGTTGCCTTTTTTGTGACGGTTCTTTGCCGTTTTCGGACGTTTTCCAACTTTTGTTCAATATTTTTTATATATATATATATATATATATATATATATATATATATATATATATATATATATATATATATATATATATATATATATATATATATATATATATATATATGCAACCCCGTTTTTAGATGTACATTGTCTTTAATTAGAGAAAACATGACAAACTTTTCGCAAATAAGAGCTTTAGTCTTTATCAGAAAAGTATTCGTGATACAAGAAAACTTTTCGCCATTTTGTGAAACTGGTAAGATATAAAATAAACAGTGTGATGCTTAAATGAAACCAAAATGTGATTAAACAGTGAAATTGTAAATGTTAAAGTTTTTTTTACCTTAATGAATGGGAAATATAATCAATTTTTATATATAGAGTTGTGACTAAACTTTTCAAAGTGTAACGGCTTCGTTATTTTCTATTTGTAGAATGTGGTCACGTAAATTGGTGAAATGGTTAAGACATGCAGTGTTTGTTTTTGTGGAACCTCATTTTTAGATGCAGATTGTCCTTCATTAAAGAAAACATGACTTTACTCTTCACAATAAGAGCTTTAGTCTTTATCAAAAAAGTATTATTGATGCAAGAAAACTTTTTATTCACCATTCTGTACTACTGATACGATAAGCAGTGCATGCTTATATAAAACCAAAATGTGTTTAAACATTGAAATTGTAAATGTTGAAGGGGTTTTGTGGATGGAAATTTTGAGTGTGACTTATATTCTTTTTAGACTTAATCAAAAGAAGCAAAGGAAAATGCAACATTGGCTCAATGTCAGTTAGATCTGAAATTATATAATTATGGATATAAACTTTAAATTCCACCTACAAACACCGCTTCAACAGACAGTTTAACTGAACGTCCATTCATCATATACTCATTCCACTTTACCCACATTTTGTAGTATTTTAAGGGTCCATGCGGCATCTGCAGCTGCACCCATCTTGAATCTATATTAAGTATGTGTGTTGAACATATATAAAAAGGACGAATCACTTGGTTTGACTGTCAGTTAACTGAAGAAAAAGGCAAGAAAATATATTGAAGACCACCAATAAAACAGCAAGATGACGTTCAAGGTATAATCTATATAACTTAGCTTTCTCAAATTGTTATCTTTTGATCAATTTTTTTCTTATTTTGCTAACTCACTGCCATGCATGCTGTTTAACAAAATGTAATGTTGCTTGTACAATGTTTAATGAAGATTTTGAGTTTTGTTTTGACTGTCTATGTAACGATTTCTTTGTCCAAATCAGTGACTGTTGTCTACGCAGTTATAATATGTCTGCTTAAATTGCTTGATCATGAAATAACTAAGAGATTGGCATATCAAATCGGAATTGAATACTTTTAAACTTGGTCTTGGTCCAAAATGTTGTTTTTAAACTTAAACGCTTTTCAAGCTTGCGAGTTACGGTCAATTACAATAAAAGTATGCAGATTTTTCTGGGAGTAAAGACTATAAAAGAATATCTTGTATTATATGATGGAGATGTACAAACAGTTTAAAAAGAGTTCTATTTGTGTATTTGTTCATATATACGTTCCAATATACTTTTTTCACGAAAACATTGCAACTTTTCTGAAAAAGAGAAATAGAACAGTAGAGCAAATCAAATGTAAATGATTCTTGCAGGAGTAAACGCAAATTTGTGGCACAAATCGAGGTAGTGTTTTGCTTGTTCGCGAAATCAACATTTCGCGTCAAGAAGAGCTTTAAGCATCTTTATGCAGTACGTTAAAAAGTTCATTTTCTGCACTAAGAACTTTTAAACTCTATAAAAAACCGTTAAAATCTTACATAAAGAAAAACAGAAGATGCATGCAATCAGATAAGACAAGGAAAAGTGCTAATATTGATAAGAAAAAATCGTGTATTAAGCACAGAAGACAACAAGAAAATGCCAGAATGTAAGAAAAATCTGACTATGATTCCGAGAGTTTTAGGGCCAAAGAAATTCTTTACATATCCATGCACAATTCTCACGCAAAAATGAAAGAAATCGTGCACTTCTTAAAGGAACAAATTTCTTTTTAAAGTTTGTTCGTTCACTGCAACCAGGTATATCAATCATGTTCCGCTCGCTACTCTGGTTTAAATAAATGATTACAAAGCCCAGTCGAATTGTAATCATGCAAGACCCAACGTTTCGACACTCCAGTCTAGTGTCTTCATCAGGGGTGATCTAACGATTCAATCGTAGCTTCTTATATACCCAAGGGATGACGTCACCTGCCAATGAGATGCATGTATTCCTCTGGCAAATAGGCACCGTCATCTCTATTCAAAACATGATTACTCATATTTATGTGCCACGCTTCTAGGCAAAGTCTTTGACCATAGCGATTGTTTGTGGTAATTACTTTAGAGTTTTGCCACGCAATCTCGTGTTTGGTGTATCATACATGTTCGGCTAAAGCTGATTTTCTCTTGTCTAAAGTTGAAAGAAGCCTTTTGATATTCTTTTATCCGTATACCAAACTGGCGTTTAGACTGACCCAAATACTCTTTCTCGCAGTCACCGCATGGTATAGAATATACAAAGCTTGGATTACAAACCCTAAGAACAGCATTAAAATATAGAATATACAGCATGAGTTTTCTGATTTGTTTTAACAGGATCTTTTGGCTTTGCGAAAATATGGCCTAAAGTCAAATAGGGTTTTAAGGCAACCTTAATATTATGATTACTTAAGATTATCTTGATTGGTTCTGTGACACCTTGAATGTATGGAACTATTGCATAACCCTTAACAGAGGTTTCACCCTTGGAGTTATTTTGGTTCCCACAAACAGATGATCTCAGGCAATCATTAAGAAAACGTTTTGGGTAATTGTTTTCCCCTAAAACATTTAGAACATATTTACGTTCAGTAGCTTGGGAATCACTGTTTGACGGCAAGGATTCAGCTCTTTGAAGCAACAAGGGAAAATCAGCTTTAGCCGAACATGTATGTTACACCAAACACGAGATTGCGTGGGAAAACTCTAAAGTAATTACCACAAACAATCGCTATGGTCAAAGACTTTGCCTAGAAGGATGGCATATAAATATGAGTAATCATGCTGAATAGGGATGAGGGTGCCTATTTGCCAGAGGAATACATGCATCTCATTGGCAGGTGACGTCATCCCTTGGGAATATAAGATAAGCCACGATTGCATCATTAGATCACCCCTGATGAAGACACTAGACTGGAGTGTCGAAACGTTGGGTCTTGATTACAATTCGACTGGGCTTTGTAATCATTTTTTTAAACCAGAGTAGCGAGCGAAACATCAACAAATTTCTTGTTAATTTAATTTGCATCAACTCGTCAAGTAATTGTATTATCCTTATTTTTGAACATAATCAATATTTTCGAATTTCCAATTGTGAGGGAAAACGAAATATTGGTAAGAAAATTTGCGTAGCATTTAAACTAAATATAAGTTAAGAAATGTTTCACCTTCAGTTCCTTATTTCATCTCAAGTGCTTTGTCTCCAGAATTATAGGTGGCCGGACATTTTGCCGAATGACACTTTGACGAAAGACCGATTTTGCCGAAAGACATTTTGCCGACGGAGATTTTGCCGAACGGACGTTTTGCCGAACGAACATTTTGCCAAACGGACATTTTACCGAACGGACTGTTTGCCGAAAATAGAGATAATCTTCTGAACTTTATAATTAGGTTCGCTTATACACGGTCAAAATTTCTGTGATTAAAGTCATTGTCGATTTTGATGACAGAAACTATGATAGTGAAGTATATATAGTTTCGTTTTATATATTCTTTCAAGTTTTTCACAAGTTTACCGAAATTTCGCGATAAAAGGAATAACGGCATCATTCAACATCATTGATGAATGCGATTTCCACCTAAATTAATTTCATTAATTCCAAATTGCTTATAAATTATAACGTTTTTGTTTATAGATATTTCTGCTCGTTGTTGCATGCTTCATCTTTGCAGATGCACGAAAATATGACAACTTCGATTGGGATGAATACAGGTATTTTATGATTAGGAAATCCAGTATAATAGTAGATATTTCTGCTCGTTGTTGCATGCACGCTTCATCTTTGCAGTAACCTGCGATCAGGCCTATAAATAAATAAATAGGCCTGATACAAATCTTAACAAATGTCCATGTTTTTACAACCGTATTTCGGTTGTAAATCTGATTGGTTTATGAGACAAAAGATTTTTTAATTTGTCATTTGATTGATTGGTGCTAATTACATTATATATTGTCGTTGATATATTTATAGTGATCACAACTATAATTAGATTGTTGTTGTCGTTGTGTGAAATTTAAATTTCTCCTGCGACATTTTGATTGGATATTAAATATAAACTTTGCTGTGGGTGGAAAGCGATCGGATTAAGGATTGTGTCAGGCTATTATTTGTAAAATAGAGCCTGATCGCAGGTTATCTTTGCAGATGCACGAAAATATGACAACTCCGTTTGGGATGATTACTGGTATTTTATGATTAGGAAATCCAGTTTAATAGTGTAAACTTGTTTGTGTGAACAGTGACTTTTAAGGCCGAGTTCACGCGTCAAACTTTCCATGCGCCAAATAAAATGTGATTATGAGTTCAAATAATGAGTTCAGGGGTCATTTGTTCGAAAGCCGGTTAGCTTAATCCTAGGCCAGTTAACAATAAACTTCCATGCGAACCTCTCAACAGCTTGTGTGTAAGCTTGGAAAGAATTTCCCAGTAATCTTGTCTGCATCAATTGGAATTTTATATTCTGAAGTTTTGAAAATTAACGTGCGTTCAAAAATACACAGAGCAAAGCAACGAGTTAAATTTAATCCTGAATTATAGATATAATCAAGGTTTGAAGAACCAGGCTCAGGTCTTTTACAATTAGGTTCGTTACAACGTCACGCTAAAAAAGCATGCACTCCTGATTGCCAGCTTGACTTTGAGAGTTTTCATACAATCGGCCTCGGTATTTTTTGCTCTGGTGTGAGGGGAACTTGAACGAAACAGTTTAAGGAAAAATATTAAATTTCCTGGAGAATGGTAACCATTATTTAGAAAGGTTTGGATTGAGAGAGATAGAACTATGCCTAAAAATACAAGGAGAAATTCGACGTTTCGAGCGAAGGCCATTTCGAGCGTATGGAAGTTACTCGAAACGTCGAGGTTCTGGTTGTATATTTTTCAGGTAGTTGTGCACCTATCAATCCGAAGTTTTTTACTATTGGCTCCACCTACACTGGTACAAACCGATCAAGTACTTTTTAAATACCCATGTCGCCATGCAGTGCATGCAGTACTTCACTTATAGACTATCTATATGTATCCTATCGATTGGAGATCTTTCACTTGATTGGTGTGGATTAGTGTGCTTTTCCCAACTCAAGTTATCACAATAGTTCTACAAAACGGTTTGAAATGTTGGCTGTGTAACGCGTATGTAAAACTCCCCAACTAAAAAGCAGGTTTAGACTAATCATCACTTCAATGTTTTGAGGTATCTATCTATAAACAATGTTTAACTTATAAACATGGCACCTACCTTTACCTATACCTCTAATTAACAGAGACCTTCAACTGACAAAGCGTGAAGGACAGGATGAATTCGAAATACCTGAGAGAAACGTTTTTAGGCAGCCATTTGGGCAGTGAAGTATTTCACTGTTTAGACTATATATCGTATTGATTACAGATCTTTTGGATTGGTGTGGGTTAGGGTTATAGGGTTAGGCTATGTTTAGGATCTTCTTTCCAAGTTTATCACAATAAGTAAGCAACGGTTCGGAGTGTTGGCTGTACGTAACGTGTATGTAAAAAAGCGAAAAGCTGGTTAGGCTACATAAATTATTACTTTACTTTTTTTGAGGTATTTATCATTTATGTACAAACAACATTTAACTTAAAAATAACACTTCTCTTTCAACAGAAACCTTGAACTGCCAAAGCGCTATCAACAGAACGGTTCTTTTGATATGTGTCACGTAACAGATAAATCAATGATAATGAAAGCTAGAATTGCCAATGGCGAAATTAAGTTACGATATTACAATGGAAATGCGAAATGTGTGCCCAAAAACAAGACGATTAAATTGAAAACAAGTCGTCGGTTTGAATGCAGACCAATAAAGCACGAGATAATTTCAGGATCGAACACACAAAACAAGACAATTATAATTGTAGGTTGTAAAGTTGTCATCTTCAACTAGATGCATGCTGCAGGACAGAAAACCAAAACTCGTGAATGGAACTTATATGAATTATTGATGACATTTAATTTATAGCTATATTTAAAATGAGTGCATGATGACAAAAGCTCAGAACTCATTTTGTATAGATATTCTACTTGATAGTTGTGAGTGTTGAGGCAGGAAATAAAAATTGTGCAATTCAATTGAGTCTATTTTATCTTCCTTTCGTTATTTTATCTCTGGATTTATTGCTTGTTTTTACCTATTTAAATTTTGATTTAAGTTGAACCCTTACAAACTGCAAACACCTCTCTCAGGGGCTGTTTTATACGAGCCCGGTTAGCCGGGATCACTGATGGCCGAGGTGAGACGTTAGCTGGGCTGAAGCGGCTGAAACATTAGCAAGCAAAGATTTGCAGGAAAATTATGTTTTATTGGGCAAATTTCAAATAAAAATCATTTTATCAGCAAGATTAACTTAAGAAATAAGAGGTTATCCAGAAAGTCATCCATCTTTGTAAATACGAGGTTTTTATGCTAGCCCAGTTATCCGCGGGCTGTTAACTTTACAGAGACAAATTTCAGCCCAGCTGACCTGCAGGTGTCCCGTTTGAGCCAAATGAGATCCCAGTTCATCGGGGCTTGTTATATAAAATAAAATTGCTTTGTATAGGAAATTTTCATGAAGCCTGTCGCACCGTCGTTTAGTACACGATTATTATTTATAATATAGCATTTGTAAATTCTGAACGCTGATTGGCTAAGAGCCGTGTTGATATAACTCAATGTCAACACGGAAACGTAGGGAAATTTATTTCTTTATGTTTCTTTGTGCTATATTATAAAACAAATATAAAACATTTTTTCCGTATTCATATACAGTTATATCAACACTCGTGGAAATTGGGAAAACTCGAAATTGTGTGAAAACACTCCGCCCTTCGGGCGTCGTGTTTCCACACAATTTCTCGTTTTCCAAATTTCTACTCGTGTTGATATAACTGTATATCAACACGGAAAATGTTTCATGTTTGTTAAATATAACCCCTATGAAGCAGTCACCCCCTTTAAGTGAATCTTTTTTTTTAATTTGTATGACAAGAATGCTTTTAAATGCAGTAAGTACAAGATGTCCCAAAAATATTCCATTTGACTTCTACATGTATACTTTGAATGATTACCAGAATTGTTATGTTTGTAATCAAAGTTTTATTCGTCAGACCTATATATAACCTACAATCAGTACGTAATTCAGTACCGTTCTAAATATCTTATACTATCACGCACTATATCGTCATCAGTCCCAGTACGCGGTATATGCGTCAAGTGTATATTCCGGACATGCAATATTATACATGATCTAATAATCATGACATCTCCCTTTCAACAAAACAAAGTAACAAAACAAGTATATGAAAAATTCAATGTATAGTTATAAATCCAGTTATTAACTGTTCGTTATTGCTACCCTTCGAATCCATATCGTTCTGGGGCCGGTTGTATAAAAATGTGATTAAAGTTAACTATGGTTAAGTGCAAACGTCATCCAATAAGAAGCGCCTATTTGAGAGTTAATCACGATTTAAGTACAAAATAGTGATTAAAAAAGTGATTAAGAGTTTTATACAACCGGCCCCAGGCATCTTGACGGTTCTTCCTGAACGGGTAACTGTTTTTATTGGGTCAACCGTTGCTGCCTTGTCATGTTGTTCTGTGTCATAATCGATTTCGTTTCTCGGTTGGTCAGCGGCAGCAGGCTGTTCTTGTTGCTGTATATGTGTTTGTTTTCCTGGTTGTTCCATGATGTCTCTTCTGTTTCTTCGGTACCTCTGCCCTGTTTCTGTCTCGATGGTATATGATCTAGGTTGCTCTGCTCGGTTACATACCACTGCTGGTTTCCATTGTTTCGTAGCTTCGTCATACATTATCACTGGTTCTCCTTGGTTAAGTGGGTGAAGTTCCTTTGTGCCACGGTCGTAGTATCTTTTGGATTTCTGTTGTCGTTGTTGAAAGTGTTTCTTAATATCTGTCGCGTCGTACGTAGGTTCTAGTAGCTTGGGAGACATTGGTAAACGAGCTTTTGTTCTGCTTCCCATCAACATCTGTGCTGGAGACAAGTTAATTCCTTCAATTTGGGCATTTCGAAGGTCGAGCAATGCCATGCTAGGGTCGTTTTTCTCGTACCTGGCTTTTTTCAGGAGTTTTTTATTTGCAGTTTGTACGGTTCGTTCAGCCAAGTCATTCGACTGTGGATATATTGGAGATGACGTGGTATGACGGATGTTGTTTCTGGTGGTGTACGTCTGAAACTCGGAGCTCGCAAATTGTGTCACGAATTGTCCAGTTTTCTCTGATACTTTGGTTAAAACTTGATTTGTGATTATACCATCCCTCCTGTATGGTGTGTTGCAGGGTTTGTAACGTGAGATCGTTGTTGGTTGCTCGCTGAAATTCTTGTATTTTCTCGTTGCTGATCGGGAGATTTTCTATCGTATGTACCATATAATGATCTTGAGATTCACCAACAGCTGGCGATGGTGCTCGACTAAGTGTATCAGCGATATACAAACTTTTTCCGGGTTTGTACTGAATTGAGGTCGTACTTCTGTAAACTCGGCATCATTCGTTAGTCTCGGCGGTGCAGCTGTTAGCGGCTTTTTGAATAGGTACTCTAAGGGCTTGTGGTCTGTTTCCACGGTAACAGGCTTTGAGTATATATATTGATGATATTTGGTGCATCCAAAAAGTATTGCCAGAAGTTCATTTTCAATCTGAGCATAGTTTTTCTCGGCGCTGTTTAAAGATCGCGATGCATACGATACCGGTCGTTCTTCTTGGAGAAGGCATGCCCCTAGGCCTTTATGATGAGGAGTCTACCGATAGCACCACTGGTTTTGACACATCATAGTACTGCAGTAACTTATCTGCCGTGACTCTACGCTTGATTTCTTCAAACGCGTTTTGGTGTATTTCTTCCCAATGTCACGCAGTGTCCTTTTTCAACAGTTCTCTTAATGGAACAGTGACGTTTGAAAGGTTTGGGATGAACTTTGCCATGTAATTTACCATCCCCATAAATCTCTGCAGTTCTTTCTTGTCTTCAGGTGTATTGATCTCTTTAATGGCGTTAACTTTCTGTGGATCCGGTTTAACGCCATCACGGGTTAAGAGATGTCCCATATACGATAGTTCACTCGTCTGAATCTTTGATTTCTCTTTGTTGAGCTTGAGGTTTAGTTCACGTGCTCGTTGGAGTGCGTTTTGTAACCTTCTGTTGTGTTCTTCAACTGTTGTACCCCACACCAAGATGTCGTCCACAATAACAGCCACTCCTTCCATGTCGTCCAATGCTTGCGTCATTCGCCGTTGGAAGACCTCTGGAGCAGAATTAATACCAAACGGAAGTCTTAAAAACTTATATCTTCCGATTGGTGAGTTCAAAGTTATCTAATTTACAATTGACGCATTGTCAGGATTCTGCCAGGTTGCTAAACACCTTCGCTCCATTCAACTCTGCAGCAACTTCCTCGATTGTCTTCATGGGATAGTGTTCTCTCAGAACAGCTTTGTTTAAATCTCTTGGATCGAGGCACACTCGTACTTTCCCATTGTTCTTCTCAACCACGACCAATGAATTGACCCATTCTGTCGGTTCAACAACCTTTTCAATTACCCCGAGATTGTCCATTCGATCAAGTTCAGTTTTCAGTTTATCACGGATCGCATACGGAACTTTCCTTGGCGCGTGGACAACTGGTGTAACGTTTGGATTCGTTTTGATGTGATATTCGCCTTCCAGGTACCATAATCCCTGAAATACATCATCGTATTCTTTAATTATTTCTTCACTGGTTTGCTGTGTTGACAGATTTGAAGTACCTGTCTCCACAGATGTATCATTTACAGCGAATACTCGTTTAATAAGATTAAGTTCAAGGCATGTCTGTAAACCGAGAACCGGAACAACATCACTCTTCTCGGCTATTTGAAATTCCACAGGATAGAACTTCCCTTTGTGTTCAAGCGGCACGGTGTTTTTCCCAATCACCTTGATGCTGTGTCCCGAGTATGAGACAAGTTTTGTCTTTGACTTGACAGGTTTCTCTTTAGTCATTCACTTATATGTTTCATAGGGCATAACATTGCATTGAGCCCCAGTGTAAAGTTTCAACGCTATATCTCTTTTGCCCACTTTAACGATGACATTCCATTTATTCTTCGAATTCTTCTTCTTGGTTACAGTTCCGATATACATTTCTGTCTCTGAATCTGAAATTTCTTCAACAACATGCACAGGCTTTACCGAAGAACGACATACCCTGGGTAAATGATTTCTTCCTTGGCATTTATGACACGTCTGTCCGTTTGCAGGGCAGTTGCGCAATTCGTGATCGTCATAACCACAATTCGAACATTTCGTCTCATCGTCTGGGGTTTTTCCTTGCGTCGGTCGCGACCGTTGCGTTGCTTTCCTTTCTTCGTGTTTCTTGACTCAAAATTTTGCTGGGATGAGGATGATTTAAAGCAAGTTTATACATGCCCATAGCATTATAAACTTAAGTTAATGAAACAAGCGTTAGGACAAGAGTAAAGTTGTGCAAAGTTTCCTGGAGTACAAAGGTCTGGTACAAAGGTCAATCTGTGAATCATGTGATCATACACGTGCAAAGCGCAAGGCTGAATTAACAACAAACCATTGTCAAATCTCTTCCCATGCGTGCGGGAAAATAGACCGATCAGGTTTCACCTCTTCGTCTGTATAGTTTCCTGCTTGGATCAGTAAGTCTCATTGTGTCACTTGCAAGCAAAATTGTATGACCTCGGCGGCAAAGTACTTCGAAATTATACTTTTGGAAAAGATATTTCGTGGACATAAAACAACGGTCAGTGACACAGTATTATTCGGTGAGACGCAGTTTGTTGAAATATAGCTCTGCCGCGGGCAAGCGCTTTTACTCTTCTGGGGGACAAAGGAATACGTTGGCTCAGGTATTGATGTATAATTCAATGAGACGCAGTTTATCAGTCAAATATAACTCTGGCATGGGCAACCGCTTTTACTCTTCTGGTGGACAAAGGAATACATTGGCTCATGTATTGATGTATGATTCAGTGAGACGATGTTTATTCAAATATAACTCTGCCGCGGGCAAGCGCTTTTACTCTTCTGGTGGACAAAGGAATACCTTGGCTCAAGTATCGATGTGTGATTCAGTGAGACGCAGTCTATTCAAGTATAACTCTACCGTGGTCAAGCGCTTTTACCCTTCTGGTGGACAAAGGAATACGTTGGCTCAACCGATGAAGTTAACTGAAACCGCCGCTGGGGGAATTATAACAAGATCGTGAGGCTAAATACGAATTCAACAAGCGTCATTTGATATCATTCGTATATCAATGTATTTATGTATGCACATGCATTTGGTGCGTAAGTATGCGGTGAATTCACACGTTTGCTTCGTATTTCGCTTTTCAAACCAACCAAAATACTTTAACTTCATCTATTTTATCACAGAATTCGGATATAGTAATTGTCGACTATTCACGCTAAATCGATCTGTATTTCAATGTCAATTTTATTACCATCTTGAGGTTATTAACCGGCCAGATTGGGCCTCTGATTCGGGGATTGGGTTTCAATAAAGCGTCACATTAAACTGTATTCAATCATTCAAAAGTAGATTATATAAAACTTCCTTTCTAGCTATTTCAGGGCACTCTTTAATAAAACAAACACTAATTTGGCCCGTATATATTAGCAATACTTTACTGGGCACAACATAGGAAATCAAGTTCATGTGCGAGAGAAATTTATGATCTACTTTATCTACATTTATGATAAATCGGCAAGTTGGATGTCATGAAAGATTGGTACGTACAGTGTATGGTATGTCGCTACTCATGAA
>CACRXK020007951.1:0-21720 GCA_902702795.2 Paramuricea clavata
TTATCGTTAAAATATTAACGAATTTCAGAAATTCCAGACTTCCAGGTCATGGATTTTGAAAAAAATAGTCATGGGAAGTCATGGAATTTTAAATCGGAGAAAGTGTACGAACCCTGACAAGACTGGATATTTGATTGGCATCCAGTCTGCCCATTTCATTTTTTAGCAGGCTGGGATTGGTTATAGGAAATCCAATAGTGCAAAGGGAAAGATGTATTTTTGGTTCACTGATGTGAACAAAAGTAAAACATTTTTGACCTTGAACAGGACAAGGACCTCTATGACAGTTGTTGTCAACATGCATATATATAGAGAGAGACTCCTAACACAGATTGACACAGACATCAAAACAAGTTGTTTGGTCTAATATTCTTTTATTAAAACTGTAAATAGTATTATATTGTAGCTAGCAACTCAAACTACATTTGTTGTGACGTT
This sequence comes from Paramuricea clavata, assembly GCA_902702795.2. Lineage (NCBI taxonomy): Eukaryota > Metazoa > Cnidaria > Anthozoa > Malacalcyonacea > Plexauridae > Paramuricea > Paramuricea clavata. The sequence goes on from CACRXK020007951.1 coordinate 439, forward strand.
GTCATTACAGTATTTACAAAACAAATTGTTTTTATTCTATTAATATTAAACTATTCTGTTTATATGATGTAAGTTATAGACTTTATATAGTGTACAAATATATGATGTGTGTGTTTCATAGACTTACTTATGGAAGGAAAAGCGAATACCATCTTTTAAATCCCCACGTCTGCCTTGTACTAATACGATGAACACGATTCAGGCCGACATTCAAGCATTCTTTTCGATAAACCCCCCAGATATTTTAATAGAATAGAAAGCCCTAGAATTTTCAGATGAAAATACTGTATTTTGGTCGAAATAACAATGAAAGAACAAAATAAACAGTAGTAGCTTTTGGAATAGTTAGATATATATCACATTACTTGAGAAAAAACTCGTAAAAGACTGAAGGAATAAACAGGAAAAAACCGAAGACGAAAAGCGCGCGAAACTGCAGGCCTGCCCAATCTTGCCCGCTTGAATTGTAATTTGTAAATTGTATTGATTGTACCAAATATTCATCCAAAACCTTCACACCAGTTAGTTCTTGCCGAAATAAAGTGATAGAACGGGATCGGAAGCTGTAGGACGACGCAAAATGCAAAAAACATGGTTTTTCCCTATGTTGTTCTATGATTTTTGCCCGGTTGAGCCGCCATCTTGGATTTTCAAAATATGTCACGCCGGTTGAGCCGAGTCAGCAATCTAGGTCTCCTATATCTATGGTTAAAATATGTTTAAAAAACTTTTTACACTGATGTATGTTTGCAGAAAAACAAAAAACCTGGAAAACTGTAAAGTTCAATTTGGTGACTGCATTGAGTTAGTGTGTCTTCAACAGTTAGTCTGATCTTACAAATGTTAAAAAATGTGAATTGTCTTGTTTCAAGATTTACACAGAGGAGGTTGGACAGCAGGCCGCAAAGCGTCATGGGTATTGAGTGCCTAATTCCACGTAGTCGCTTCATTGACTGTTGACTGTCGAGGAGTGCACATCTCTGACCCAACCAATATATGGAAGCATAATTGGAACGAAAAGAGTGTCAGGCTGCGATACTTTGTGAAAACAGCATGTTATTGTTGTATTGTTGCGATCATCATTATGACTTGTGTTTTACTATATCAAGTTTACCTTTTTTAAAATTGCATGGGACGTGCTGTCATTTTAGCTTTTATATAAATAAACCGTCTGAGAAAAGGAATTGTGTTTAATTTATATTCCCAATAGCGAGGCTCTTCTTTCTATTAAAGTTGGATGGCATTAATCTCCGTGTATCGTCAACGTGAAAACAAGATGCATTACAGTTATCGTGTTATTTTATAGTCAAATTTCCGCTTTGTTGTTTTTATTCGTGTACTGTAATTTTATAAATACACTGTACAAAATTATGGCGTCATACATGCGTTTATCTCTAGTTTGACCCTATTGTGTGTGTATATGTACTGTCTGACTGTGATACATATGTTATATGTACATGTTTTGAGTTAAACGAATTGTTTAATAAATTTTTGCTGAAGTATGATGCCTGTTTGTATGGATAGATTTTACATATATGTGCATACAGTAGTTACATTTTTCAATTTTTATCTGTACAATATTGCCATATTTGTGTGTTGTTCTAATATTACTAAAAATAATGACACACATTTGCATTCGATTTGCTAATTTTAGAGATTACAGTGTATATATAAAATAATAAAATAAAAATTTTCTTGTTATGATTTTGTAGAAAGAGATCTACTTGAGTGGTTGACTGGTCTTGAACCTGGTCAGGATGGATATGGTAATGAAGATGATAGGGCAGAAAGTGGTGACCAATTAAGTGATGAGGATGAAAGTGACGAGGACGAAATCACCCATGCTGTACCACTCAAGTGCATCGGTGCTCCTCACATGACAAAAACTACCAACATCATTTGGAACAGGCATACCTTGCTCTTCATGGACAAGATAAACCAGTCAATGTAAGAATGCGGCCAGAGCCATTGGAATCCAATGGATCCAAGTGCAATTGCAATTGATGTAGACTATGGAACTGGATGGACACATGTTGGTTATATTGCTTCTGAACTATGCAAATATTTGCACCCACTAATTGTCGCAGGAGTCTATGTTCAGCATATCAAGTATAGGGTCGACTTTTTTAATTAAAATAGGATTTTATCCAAATATTTTCATAAAGCGACGTGGTGAGTGGGAGACTCAAGTAGCAAGTTAAAGAAATGTAGTTATTTCAATTAGCCTTTCTCACGCCACAATTTTTGGGTGGCTTTTCAGCTGAAGTCTGCGAGATAAGTCCACATAGCAGCGACTTTTTATAATTTTTTTGACGTATTATGGTAAATTTGCTTTGTAAGTCGTTACTTTATTTTGAAAAATTGCTTTTCACATTGTTTTAATTGTCTGCATTGGTTAACGAGAATTATATGCCACCCAAAAATGGCGGATATTCGTCATCGTGAGACAGGCTAATTAGCCTTTCTCACGCCGCCATTTTTGGGTGGCATTTCAACCGAAGTCTGCGAGAGAAGTCCACATAACAGTGACTTTTTATAATTTTTTGGACGAATGATGGTAAGTTTGCTTTGTAAATGGTTAGGTTGTTTTGAAAAATTGCTTTTCACATTGTTTTAATTGTCTGCATTGGTTAACGAGAATTGGATGCCACATAAAAATGGCGGATATTCATCAACTTTTTTTCAGCATGTTTTAAACAAAAACTAGGTTAATTTAATCATAAGTGGGTGCAATTAAAACAATGTCTGTCATGCACACTCGTGCAATTAAAGTACATAATTGTAACATGTGCTGTACTAAATGAATAAATAAATACAGTCGAACCACTATAAGCGGACACCTCTCTTAAGCGGACACCTCTTTTAAGCGGACACATATCTCAGTTCCTATTCGTTTTCTTTAATAAAATACTATTATCATAACCCCTATTAAGCGGACACCCCTCTTTAACGGACGCGGACACCTGACTTGAGGTCCCAATGGGCAAATCAGGTTGATTTGCCCATTGGGACCTCAAGTCAGGTGTCCGCGTCCGTTAAAGAGGGGTGTCCGCTTAATAGGGGTTATGATAATAGTATTTTATTAAAGAAAACGAATAGTCTTGATTGTCTGATAAAATGTATTCAATATTCGACAATAAATAACAATTGAGATCAATTTACATGGCACATTGACAGTGACACACCAACTTGGCGCGAAGACATCAGAGCCAAGATTATTGAGGAAGTGACGAACGAGGAAGGAGGACTGTGAACCGCCACCCGAGGAGCCGAAAGATGTGTCAGATCACTGATGATGACAACGAACTGAACGAAGATGATGAATTTGACTGGTCTCTTAACGAACCAGTCATTAAATCGTCCTCCGAAGCCCTTAAAGTTGTCGAGCAGCTGGCAGAATTCGCAGAATTTTGAGGTTTGGAAGAACTTTCCAACGCCATTTTTATGCAAATGACATTATAATGGCTATCGTCTACGTGAGCCTCGAAAGCAAACTTCTATCGAGTCCTTTTTTATATGACTGTGAGAGACGTATACATTTTCTAATTAACTTTTATGTACAAATAAAGTTTCATTTTATGCTAATTATTTGCTAGATATTTTTTACTGTTTTGATACTCAAACTACACACCTAATTACACACCTTTGCCTCTTGTTTTGTTTTTCTACATACCCCTTTTAAGCGGACGCCCCTTTTAAGCGGACACTTAGGCGAGGTTCCGAAGGTGTCCGCTTAATAGGGGTTCGACTGTAGTTTATACATTCACTTGGCCAACTTTGTGAGTAAATTTTCATTAAAATTAATGCAACAATAAAACAAAAATATGTCTATTTATATGCAGATTAATCAAAGCCAAAGGTCTCACAATAACATGCTGCGGATATTTGTGGTACATTACATGAGAATACAAAAATTAATATAAGAACCACCATTTCTCAAACTTCATCTGAATTAGTTGTGTAACAGCATTACAAAATACTGTTAAAAAAGGCCAAGTGGACCTTCACTGCAAAGGGCATTCTATCCAATGACATTCTAGGAACAACATTTGCATGGCGTTGTTCTTCAAAGCATCGAGCAGCGTTATAAATCAGATTGTCTTTTTTACAAGCATAAATTTCAGACATAGCCTTGGCAACAAGTGGGAGAAAATTTTGAGGGACAAATTTAGCATGTAAACCAGGGTTAACTTTTACCAGCCATTTTTGAAACAGGTGGATAAGTAGTTGTTCTCGTTGTCGTTGGGTTAGTTTTGACTTTCGAAAATCCAGAAGTGATCATATTAATAACATTGCCAGGGAGGTGAACAAGGTTTTGGTCACTTGATGTAGACAATCTTAGCATCAGAGATCTTGCGCTCAGATGTAGAAGGTTTGGACAGATTGGAAGGACCGATATTACTTCCAAATTTAATGATGATGCTTAAGGTGGCTCCCTACAGTTTTAGATCTGTGTCCACGCATGAGATTAGTAGTGCTACACGCAACACACGTGTTCGACGTTGCACGCGTGGCGGTTTTTTTAAATTGCGTCGTGATATACACGCGCGGGCCTCATGGGATTGTCGGCTAGTCGCGCGAGGAAATTGAAATCCTGATTTTTGTGATGTCACATAAATAAAAATAGGTACGCACCGCGTACATGTGGCTGGCCTATTCACCCTGTTTAATACAGTAGGAGTTCACATTGTCATAAACATTCATGACAAACATTCATTGTGATACAAAATTAATAATTACAATAGAATAATGGTCAAAATAAAACAGATGCAGTATCTTACTTACAATGTCAACAAATGGCTAAAACAGTCACTCGATTTAAAAGCAATGGTTGAGAACAATGGTGCAGCCAACAATGTGAACAAGTGTGAGTCACACTTTAATTAATACATGTTTTGTTTTAATAACAAGACGCTCTATGGAGCTTTAACTCGCTGGGGTTATACAAATACGCACATTACTGTACATGATCACACATAATACATACAGTACACAGCTCTTTTAATTAAGATACAAGGTTCTCCCCCAGCTAAGCGGAAAAGTCGAAAACGAGCGCGAAAGCTTAACACAGTACTAAAATGCGGTAGGCCCACCCTACACGTAAAGTTATATCAGTTCAAAACTGTCAGCCGCCAGTTGGTCCGTACGCTAGGATTAAACTGCGCTTTAAAACGTTCAAAATAGAATATTTTTGGGCTTAAAATACTATCAAAATGAAAAGAGAAATGAGACGAATCCACTGGTATACGTACAGCCGAAAAAGAGAAAATCAATGATATGATACTAAAGTTATCAAGGATCAAACGTATTGCATTTTTTTTTATAATTAGTTTAATAATTTTGAGCGATTTGTCAACAACAAAGACCATAAATCGCTAGAATACTGTTGTTTAGTAATACATTTGACATCCGTAATTAGTACAATTTCTAACGCTGAATCGAACGGTGGTATTTTTATCCTTATTGCGCCATTAGGCATTACAAAACACTATGAAACGTACTGCGAGTGATTTGTCAACAAATACGTACTGCGAGCGATTTGTCAACAATTAAACAATACAATTTGACCAATTTCGCTTGATTTTCAAAGGCCATAAATCGCTAGAATACTGCTGTTTAGTAATACATTTGACATCCGTGAGTACAATTTCTTACGCTGAATCGAACGGTGGTATTTTTATCCTTATTACTCGATTAGGCATTACAAATACAAGAACAAACGTAGCGAGAGTGATTTCTGAACAATAGTACGTACTGCGAGCAATTTGTCGTACAATACAATTTCGCTTGATTTTCAAAGGCCATAAATCGCTAGAATACTGGTGTTTTGTAATACACTTGTAAGTACAATTTCTTACGCTGAATCGAACGGAGTCGCTTTCTTCTCAAAATATAAAGCAGCGCAGCCAAACGTATATAAAACCATAGTATAAACTTGCGATTTGCGAAGGTTGCTGTTTCCATGCGAAATTCCTTGTAAAATTGTTCAATTTTCCGGAATTTTCCTCAAAATGCAGGGTTATTTATGGATAATTTGGGTAAAATTGGCAGGAGGCTTATGGATAATTGGGGAAAAAATTAGGCAGCTCATTAATATTCTATTTTGTGGCTATCAACGAGGATCTAACATCCACCATGTGTGCCGAAACCTATACTCGCCTAGGGCACAGGTGCCCCAGCGAGTAATAAGCATATACAGCAACTAATGATGTCAATTTATTGCTTTTCAAAATTTCGCTTTACAAAATTATAGGGCCATATTGATATAGTAAGAGGTATTGTTAATGCATGTATAAACAATCCAGTAACTCATTAAGATTATTTGAATGGGTTTCTTGTTACAACTATATTCTGGTATCTGGTTTAAAAGTAATTAGATTTTCTTGAATTGCTCAGCTGGCATCGCAGATTTCATATATAACCTTTAAATTCAAAGTTCTTCATTAATATTAATACTAGATAGATTTTTGAACATTTTTATTTATTGTAAGATCTAATAGCATCGGAATTTTATTTATAATGAACTCATCCAATCACCACTAAAACTTTTGTGTGACACTTGTACTGCAAATTGTTTAATTAAAAAGAACAGGCAGATCGTAAGACTGAAAACAACATTTAACTCTAGCTATAAAAGTATGAACATGCTACTTAATTGATACTGCTGTTAAATGCTGGAAAGAAAGGTTGAAACTTGTCGATATGATCTCGGAATAATGGTTGTGCGTTTGCTTCTTCATATACCCTCACAACTGCAATATTCAGTGTTGTGTGGTAATTACACTGATCTTCAGGGACATAGCGAAGCATCTGAAGTTGGGGAGAGGGTGGCAGAGGATTTTACCTGAAATTTGAATGTTAAAAATTTACCTGATGTGTAATAATTATAATAGAGCTCTTCCTGATTGATTTCCACTGTCATACCAAGTTTCCAAAGAAAAGGGGGTCTGGGGTCCCACCCCCCCCTCCCTCCAATGTTTACATTTTTGAAGCTCCAGAACTGCATTTCTGGCGTTAACATTTCCACTAACAAGAAACAAAATACATTTCCACTCGATTATTTCTATGTACAATACCATTCAGCTGTACGTAAACAGACTTAGCTTCCATTCCACTGTGGGTGAAATTGTGGTGGGAGACAATCCTTGAACAACAAATCTCAATAATAGCACCCATATTTGCAGTCAGAGCGATGTCAGTGACTACAATGGTAATACAAAATAGTCCGGCCTGTTTTCGGTGTTTATAAATAATTGTAGTTTTATACCTGAAAGTTGATATGGCAGTTACAGTATAATACCCGCACAATGCAGGTATATTAAAATTCAAGATCTATGCAAGCACGTTTGATAATTTATAAACGGGATTAATCATGAAGTAATATTAAAGCTTTATATGAAGCGTGATCAAAATCTCTTTGACCAGAGGCAGTGTCCAGAGCAGACATGAATAGCAATGACATGCAGATTGAATCACAACTATAAACACAAATATCGATTGAAATAACAAAGATTAACTTACCGTTTACTTTAACTGAAAAATTCCTTTGAGTATTTCTGTCAATTCTACCTGCGTTGCCAACTGGCAACTGTGATTTTGTATACATCGCGGACTTTCGCGGACATTTATATTTCAGCATTAGTCATGACATGAACGACAGTTTCCGAAGTAAAGTCGACAATTTCCGTCACAACTCTTACACTTTTAGCGTTACATAATGGCTAGCCTGCGAACGGGCTAGCCACAAAAATAAATATATTTTTCTCGTGTTTCCTTTGGTAAAATTTTTAAAACTTCACACATTTTCCTGTAATCTTGAAGTGCGTAAAATACGCAAATTTTAAGAAAATTTTAATATAAAAATTACAGAACTTTTTTTATTCCAAAAACAGGGCTTTTTGAGGATTAAAAAAATTCTCGTAAAATTTTTTTTAATTAATGCTGTGATTTGAAGAAATTATAGATAAGATTACTGTGTGCAAAAAATTAAAAAGTTTTGCCGAAGAAATTTATCAAAGAATCTGCAAATTATCTGAATCTGAATCTTAAAATTGCTTTGTTACCATGGCAACGGAGATTTTTAACAACATTTTTATTTTTCGTAATTCACGATATTGTAGCAGTTATGTCACAGAATATAAAGGTACACAGAAGGTCGACTCGAGTAACCGCTGCCACGCCATGATTCATCATCAAAATGCTGACGCCATGTTCCAAAGGCATCCCCCCCTGGACGTCCGCCATTTTGAATATTATCAGGGGGTGAATGCCTCTCAAACGCGCACTGGCTACAACCATGACGTCAGCATTTTGATGTCGAATTACGTTTACGCCAAAATCATAGGAAAATCATAGGAAAAACAAAGAAGTCGACCTTCTGTGTGACTTATATATTCTGTGGTTATGTGGCCGAGTTTCGTGATCATACTTTGCACGATCAGAAAATAATGGTTTTTCAGTGAATACAATTGTGTGCTGTACAATCAAAACTGTAGGGAGCCACCTTAAGAGGCAGTCTCTGTAAGAACCTCATGACCTCTTTGGAACAAGAAATAGATTTCTCTCAAACTTTGTACTTGGATTGCCCTTATATGGGTTGTTTCAAAATGCATTTTGTTTTTGAGTCTAATTGCATTTTGACAAAGTTCAAGAAGGGTCAATTTGAGGGCTAAGATTATAATTTTTGCTGTTTCTCAATAGTGGATTTTTACTGATTTTTAAACCTTTGTGCATCAAACAAAAGTAATAATAAAACTAAACCCTTGCACACAATAGTAGCTTTATATGTCTTAAGTAACAAGGTATCTACAAAATTTTCAAATATGTTTTCTAAATATAGAAAATACAGATTTCGAACTTGAGAAAAATAGAGATTTCGAAGTTCCCTAAAATAAAACCCCTAAAATTCAAAAGTTGGACTTGCCATGAATGTAATATTATTTGGATGCTGAAATTAAAGGTTGGTCTTACATAAGTAAAATTAAATATTGCGGCCTGTAAATTTTGGGGGCACTACAGGCCAACAAAACATTAACATTTTCGACTTTCGGAAGTTTAGATCAAATAAGAATTAATGTTTACTGTACTACTGTAAACTCTGGTTTCAAAGAGCGAAATTTTACTTATTATTTTGTAAATATATATATATATATATATATATATATATATATATATATATATATATATATATATATATATATATATATATATATGTATGTATATGTATATGTATATGTATATGTATATGTATATGTATGTATTTTAATTGATGAAATTATAATTCCATGAGAAATCTGTGATGCCAAGTCCTTGTCAATGTCTGGTTATCTATATTATAGCAAAGGTTTGTAAAATTATGGCAAAATATTAGTAAATTTTAAATCACATAGTCGTTTCTCAAATGAATTATTTAAGGTACACATGAGATTAGACAATTAAGGCGCTTTTGTTGAAATTGCATTTATTATAAGTACTTGTATTCCAAAGTTAGATTTACAAATTATGCTAATTTCTAACTTTGTTGGAAATCTCCTGTAATTCAATATTTCAGTATTCTGTGAGGCACAGCAAAAAGTTCATACTAGTACTTGTTGAAGCTTTTCACGTATTGTTCAGCATATTAAATTTTAACATTTCATTTCCCTCCAGCAAGACGGTCAGTATGTGAAACAAAATAATACTGAAAGTATTTCATCCTGGTAGTTCAGTATTTCAGCTAATTTTTCTACTTGGCAAGTTTCACAGAATTATGAATCTAAAACAGGATATTGGCAAAAATATACTGGTGCAAGTCTAGCTATATCAATTGGTTACAATCTATTACTTATTTAGTATAAGGCTGGCTTAAGATTATTGGCGACTTTCACTACAAGGTTACGTAATCTCAATCGAAAAAACGAACTGCACATAACATGATACTGAATGATACTCTTAGTATCATTTTGAATTTTTATTTAGGCGGATCAAGTTCGATGACCGATCCAACATAGACATCGTTCTGAAACATACAGTTAAATATTGTTGACTGTCATTCTTTCTAACATAATCAGTATTTTAATTTAAAGTCACGTAACTTCTTAATTCATGTTATACCTACTAGCCGTGTTAGCTCACAAAGACATGAATAAACCTCAGTAGCTTCGTTATAACAAATTATCTTCAAACTGTGTCATGTTTGCATTTCAGGTTAAATCTGAAATCGGCGATTTAAGAAATTCAGAAAATCGCCCATATTGAAATCAGGGATTAGCTAAGACCTTCTCTTGGGGCGGTGAGTGTAAGTGTGAAATTTTTAATGTTTAGACTTTCAGAAAGCATGGAAAAGCAACTAAAATGTGGCATTCTTAGCATGTGTTCCCTTTTAACTTCCGCTTTGCCTGTCATGCAATGCTCTTAAAATTTGTCTGATTTATGGTGTAGATCACTAAAATATTTAATTTACCTGCAATTACTCACGAGGGAGCTATAGCTACGGCCCTTATTCCAATGAAGAAAAGTGAAATCAGTTGGCACAATAGTTATCAACACTTGTGTCAGTGTAATGACAAAAAATTAAAAAATAGGTTGAAAGGATTTTGTTAATTTCGTCAATCCGTCCCAATGAACTATCCTAAAAGCAACCTCGGAGTAGATAAGTTTCCCATATTCATTCCTACTATAATTCCCTGTTTAAATGTGCATATACATGTATACTTAAAGAGTATTACAATATTGATTTTCCATAATTATATATTTTGCTATAAGATATCCTGATTAAATAATTTTCGCCTTCCTAAAAGCTACATTCATGCACTAATTAAACTAGTATAGAATAAAGAAACAATGCTGTGGATCAAGTCATTGTAGTCAAACGTCCCATCCGGATCGAAATAAATGAGAAGCGGAACGTTTACATCGGCACAGGAATTACCTTGCAGGAGAGCAAAATCGCGCAAAGAGCCCATACCTCACTGATAAGATAAGTGAGATAACTAAGGGAGTTGGCATCAGGGAATGAATCAAGGAATTAAGAAACTATGCTTTGCAGCACGTATATTTTGCTGCACAATACCCTCAAATTTAGTGATTCAGAATTTAAAATTGTCTTGGAGGAGCATGCACCCGAAACGCCTCAGGTTGAACACACACAGAAGAAAAAAATTATTTCCTGTAAGAACTCATCCCCTGTCGGGGAACGTAGCGCCCTTGTCGATTTAAGACTTTGACTTGTCTTATCCTGAGCGACACAAAACACTCAAATTACTTCCAGTATCTTACTGGATGTAAAGGACCTTCTGTTCTATTTCAAGTGTTTATACAAGGTGTTTATGATCAGATGTCTGTCTGTCTCCGTGTCTTGCACACGTACAAACCAACAAAGGATAGTGACTCCAAATCTTTGCAGAACTTCTTTTTTTAGGGACTAGTTTTTCAACTGGGTTGTTTTCCTTTGGAACTTACAGTCTTCCCTTTCGTATTGTGTATTCTCACTACCTTTCCAAAATTGAATCTACCTTTGACGTCAATACAATGGAGGGCTCTTGGAGGACTTATTTCTCCAAGTGTCGTCCCTACGACCAAGATTGTTGCTTTTATATTAGTATTTGTTGCTTTCATGTTAATATGTGTTCAAATATATCTGTGTGTAGATGATTGTATCTCATTCTTGGGTTGTTGTCATTCTTGGGTTGGTCTTAAAATAGGATTCGTGTCCTGTTTACGTACTATACTACCAACCTTATTTGTCCTTCATCTATAGGTGTATATTCTTAATTTAATATCCATTTTTCATGTATGTAAGGTTTTAAGGTTAATAAATGTGTCCAAATAATAATTACTACTTGTGTCCAAATGCTATTTACTGCAACATTATAAACGAAATGGTGACGACTATAATATTTTCATGCTTCGGGGCTTTGGAAGAATCCCATCGGGCAAAATGACGTTTATCCAACGTTGAATCACCGTTGGAAATGACCTTCCAGACGTTGGATAGACGTTGAAATAGGGTTGACTATGCAAATTGGATCGACGTTACTGTTTCGACGTTGAAACAACGTTGAAATTAGGTTGCCAAACTCGTCAACCATAATTCAACGTTGAATCCACGTTAAAACAACGTTGAGATTGGTTCACAAATCGACGTCGTACATTTAACCATGAATGAACGTTAATTCAACGTCTGTTGACTGCTGTTGAACCAATGTTTGTAAAACAACGTCAGAGCAACGTATATATTAGGTTGTCGACGTCGCAACCTTTTTTCTACCAAATTTCAACGTTGAAACAACGTCGTGTGCCCGGTGGGATGTAGATCCTAATTAAAATGCTTGTATCACGGATTGCAGAGACTAATTTACAATAAGTACTCCCAGAACGGACTGTATAATTTTGGAGCCGCTCATAAAAATCTTCAGGAACATTAAGACGAAGAAATTTTCAAATATTAAATACAGAAATTTTCATCCATTCTTAATATCATGAACGATTTCCAACGCAGTCAAATAATCTTTTCAGCTTGCCCGGCGTGGACACACTCAGAGACAATATCACAAACATATATCTTCATTTGAGTGTATAACACCGGAAATAAAAACAATTTGAGGTTACCACGATGATAGCTGTTTCAAGTGAAATAAAATACTTACAGTAACGAAGTGAATAGCCGAGGTTACCCAGAAATTCAAATTCTACGACATTTGTCTTAAGTTTATGAAAGTCTTGCTACTGGCTGTTCATCCATACTTATTTTCCCGAACGTGTTCGTGAATTTGGCAGTGGTCGTCGTTCAAGTTTGTGTGCAAAACTCTCACGGCAGATTGGACAGCGTGTGCTGTGAAAAAAGAAAACGGAAAGTGTTAGTGTGTTTCCGAAAGTCTAGTTGATGGTAGTGCGAAATTAGAAAGATATCAAATATAGCAATGTTAGACAGGAGAAATAGAAACTTTAGAAACCGTTTTTATGATATTGAATGTTTTAAATAAAAAAGAAAGCAAGGTTATTTGCAAGCGAGAATTTGAAATCATTTTATTGCAAATTCAAAAGTTTATCGATACAGCCATTTTAAAAGTCAGTTTAGTTTTATAAAGAACACTAGTGACTTTAAAACGTTTTGCGAAGCATTTGTGATTGAATTTTACCTTAAATTGAGGCTTATATTACGTATAATAACATACCTAACATATATAATTTGTTGGGAAATTAACAATTTTGTAATTAAAAGCATAGGCAGCTCAAAACGGCGTGTATAATGCACCAAATGCTTCCAAATGTCAATTTATATTAAGCTCGCCCCATTTCTCTGTCATTTGTCGCGCGCCGCAAGCACTCAACTGAAAAGTAGTGTTGATATATATAGATATAACCGTTTTGGGCTGCCTATGTTAAAGGTGATATTTTTAGGCGATTTTTCACTTGTAAGAATATTCTTAAGAAATTATCGTGTTACCATGACAACTACTGTAGATACTTCATGTTTGGAAAATACAATGGTTTTGTCAGCAAGGCGAGGGTTTCTGCATGCATGTATTTTCTAGTAGTAGTATACATATTTCAAAGCATTTATAGTAATACTAAAAAATATATGCATGCAGAAACCCCTCGCCTTGCTGACAAAACCATTGTATTTTCCGAACATGAAGTATTTAACGTAGTTGTCATGGTAACACGATAATTTTGTGAAGAATGTTTTTACCGAAAAATCCCTGAAAAATATCACTTTTAATTAATTATAAAATTATCAATTTCCCAAACATATATATGTTAGGTTTGTGATTATACGTAATATAAGCTTCAATTTAAGGAAAAATTCAAACTCAAACGCTTTGCAAGACGTTTTAAAATATTCTTTATAAAACTAAACTACCTTATCGAAAAACTTTGATTTTGAAATAAAATTATGTAAAATTCTCGCATTCAAACAACTTTGCTTTCTTTTTATTTGAAAATTTTAAGATAAAAAAAGGGTAATCAATAAGGAAACACTGAATTTATATGCTGCCTGTTTCACTTAAAATATACGCAACGTCAACGATCAGTTTTTCTGCAATTATAAAGCGAACAATACTGCATCAATATTTAAAACAAATCTACCTTCGTTAACGTCGGCGCCTTTACTCCCTTCCTTTAACAATTCTTTCGCCTTTATTTTTTAAAAAGCTTAAAAACTTTTGATTTGACCAATCAGTGCTCGTTATTCACGACAGTCCGCCATATTTTTGAGATCAGTGAGGATGACCACCCATCGTTGGTCACCCACACATGCGATCATTGATGAGCTTCAGACAGCGCTAATGCTTTCGTTTTCCCGGGTGTAAATACCGGGCGGAATTAGTACCTTCGCCCCGGGCTTACGGGCGGAACGGCGCTCCGCGCCGTTAAGGTCCAGACACACCGGACGCGATTCGACAACGCGACGCGATCTTTCGATTTTCACTGACCGATAACTTTGATCTTAGTTTAAATTTCCAAATATTCAGAAACGCTATAACATTTTGAGTTATTTGGTCTGCATATCTTTCAAAATTTGTTCTCATTGGCTGTTTTATTAACATTCAAAAACTAAAAAATCGCGTCGCGTTGTCGAATCGCGTCCGGTGTGTCTGGACCTTTAATTGGCTCAGGGGGAAATATTTCGCCAAACACAAGTGTGACCTTTCATTAATACTTCGAGAACAAGTGTAATTTCCTATTAATATAATTTTAGTCAATTTTACATGAGTAATTGGCAACGACAAGAAACATTGTATTAATGTATTCAAGCGAGCTTCATATACCAGTGAAAAAATGTGAATAATTTTTACTTCTTCTTTTTCTTCATTATTCAAACATAATCAAAGCGGTCATGGCAAAATAAGAGCTCAAAAATATCAACCTCGTTCCCAGGGCATTTTGCCTCCACGGCTGAAGGTCGGCGAAAATGACCCTGGCTAAGCTTTGAGCGTTTTTCGAAAAAAATACGCGACTTTTAATCGTAATTGACAAGGTTTTTAACCAATCAGGATCGAGTAATTAACTAATAATTATGATATTAGTATTATAACTAGTCATTAGTATAGACAATTATGTGACGATGAGCGCAATAACATAGGATAATCAGTACGAATTATATTAGAAAAATATTGCCAAAATTGCATGAGTCGCATGAAAAACTTTTTCAAACATCACAAGCATTGTTATTCCTTATTTATTTTGTGAACTTGTTCATTTGTAAGAAAAATTAGCGAATTTCTTTCACGTATGCCTTTCAAAACACACCAGCTGACTTTCTTTAAAGCCTTCAATATATAATACTGGATACTCACTGGATTCAACGTACGATACTAAACATACCATGCAATTACATGCATTACTTGCTTTCCAATCTTACTGAACATAACAAATTTACAAATATACACTATAATGTAGTCACATTCCGCTGCGTATCATTTGAGTTGCACATTCTTTGTGCACTTTATGAGAACAAGGAAGAATTTGGCATCCAGTGAAAGCATCCTATAAGCAAAAAATTTTAAATCTTTTTTTAAAAAGACTTAAAAGTACTGGTTAAAATATATATATTCTTGAATGGTCTGTTCCAGTGTAGGTATAGTGTCATTAAAGCCGGTTTTCCACTTCAAGCGTACCGTACCGAAACGTATATCAAAAACGTTTTTAAATTTCAAAATTTCGTGAATGTTGATTGGTTAGTACTGGTTAGTACAAAAAGTTGACTTGCGACGAACTTTTTATTTTGATACGCGAATACACCCGGAAGTACGTGGATTTATAAACCTCTTTTCAATCTGCGCATGCTCACCATTAAGTTTCGGTACGGTACGGGCGAAGTGGAAAACCGGCTTAATAAGACTACTTCGGATTGATAGGGATACAACTACCTGAAAAAAAAGGAGAACTTCAACGTTTTGAGCGAAGCCCTTAATTCGTCGAGAAATTAGTATACTGTCACAAAACGAAGTTAGTGGGTATTAACTTCCCGACGAAGGGCGCACGATACGTCGAAGTTCTCCTTATATTTTTTTCGGTGGTTGCATCCTTATCAATGCGAAGTTTGGGTTACAGTTTTAACTGCCGATCTTTATACAGTATGTATTTACAATGACGAAAGGGCTTGTAAATTTGTTTTTAATTTCATGACTTGCGGATCATGATGGCATCTCACGTTCATTGTGATTTTCCAACGGAAATTATTTTCACTAGTTTTCCATTGTTATTTGGTCCATGGCCAAAAATCAAGGACATAGTTTCTTCTATACTTCCTTATACTAATTTGCATATCACTTTGAAATATGGCTCCAACAGTATATAGTAGATTGTACAACGCGATGTTGTAAATGCAAAATCTGAGAATATGGTAGATCCTTTGCAACTTGCCGAAATCGCTGGTTGCAAAACAAAGCCTGTTGAAGAATTTACTGTAATATTAGCCTGATTTAAGTTACTACCATTCCTAGTTTTTCTAAATTTGTACAGAGATGAACTTTTAACTACATAAAAATATAAAAATACCGCACTAGGAATAAACTAAAATATTTATAATATTTTTGCCATGTGGAAATTTAAAAATTCAAAAATGACCTTTATTGCGACTTGCAAGTGTGCACATGCGACCAAAGTACAGCGTCGTAGTTCCAGTTTCACGCATTTTGTGCCCGCTGGAACCCGATGAATTCAAATACGTAAAGAAAATGCTTGATCATCATGGTCCATTTAATGTATACATTGTTAGAACAAATATAGTTACTGGGAATGTAAGTCCGAAAATATGAATTGAGAGGCAACGGGTATAGACATGCGATCGCCTGCGGTAAGGCATATACATTGATACACTACCTCCAAATAAATGCAACATTCATCATGTGCAGAACCTTCACGACATTTGTGATTTCCACGAAGTTGGACATCCAAACAAACACCACAGACATCACAATGGAACGAACGGTCTCCATGAATTCTAAATTAAAATAGAGTGTTTCACTGAATTTATTTCTACTACTGCGAAAGCTCCATCAGTTTTAGACTGTTTTGCCCAGTGGACCAGTAAGGTCCATCCTTAGCTCAGTAGTGGAAATTCTTGAATGGCTACTGCATCTCGTGCATTCTGATTGGCGAATTTAAACGTTAGTGACTTTTCAAAGGCTATAACATTTTTTTTAAATTGGTGCTTCTATCCTTGGTTTTACTTACTACGCACGGGAGTAGGGCGCAGGGGGACCACCACCACCCTACTATTTCATAAGGGGGAAAGGAGGGGCGGGATAGCTTTCGCCCCCCTCAAAAAAAATTATTGGATTAAAAAAATAATAAAAAATATTGCGAAATTCTCGGAACTGGAAGTATTTGAAACCGTATATCATATTAATAACGTATCTACAACCGTTCATTGTTATTTTAATAACAACATTTTTGTCTATTAATATTTTGTTTATATTTTGTCTTTTGTCATTGGATCATTGACATTTTGGTCTATGCCGCTTGTTAGGCAGCGGTATTTACTTGCCCAAATAGTTATCATCTAGCCATGTCCATGAAGTAAATATATTTATTGCTTACAAATCATATTAAAAGATTGAAGGGCCTTAACGAAAGTGGTAGAGAAGACCCTGAAAATGCCATTTCCGACGATCTGGAGACTCAAAATTTTCAAAATTGTTCATAGTCGGCCCCAACCACGGTGGCGCCTCGTGTGAGTCGGCTTCCCGAACTTTTACAATCTTCCAACGCCCCTGGTTTCAAGCTCTAACTGTTTCTCAATTAAAGAAGGATATTTTTGTGATAAGCAAATGCACAATTTCTTCTCTTGAATTAATGTATAGCTGTTAAAAACTGGAATGGGTATAGCAGTTTCCGTGCGTGCAAAAAGCTTCAGCATGGCCAGAAATGTGGGACAGTATGGCCGCTAACTATGCGCACAACTGACCAATTTTGCGAATTCAAGATGGCGGAAATGCTAAGAATTAATACTATAATCATACAAATGCGATGCGCATGCTGAAACAAAATATAATTTTCAAAGTGTTTACGTCTAGAAATGTACAAAATACCTCGACGAGTATTCTCCAAAACTCTTGACGTGTCACGATTTGCCATTATTCCGCCCGAGTAACTCAATTTTACAGTATAATCTCGCAATGTAAACTCCTATTAAGTACAGTAAAATCCCCATTGTTTACCAAGTTGAGGCCAATGTAGTGTTGCTCCGAGAATTCGAAGACGAATTGTTTACGTCTACATTTCTTGTACGACAGTTGATCTCTCCTTTTGTATCGATTTAGATTCATCTTAGTTTGTACGCGCTCCGCCAAACGCATTTAAAATAGCGTGTATTTCATGAGAACTGTAAGCTAATACCAAGTGTTTTGGACAAAGCACTGCGAAATCCCAAAACTATGAACGTTTTAAAAGCGTCGTCGTGGCCGCCATCACTCATGGGTTCTTGTCACCGAGCTGTGTATAATAACTGGAGGACCTGCTCCTATACTTCGTTCAGTCAACGAAGTGTCGCCAAAAAAATGGCGGATTTTGATGAAAAATGACGCCATTTCCATGACTACTGGTCCCTAAATTCATGGTAATTGCCACTGAACAAGGCTCAATTATGAGCCCGCCACAGTTTTCACTCCCCCCTGGTTTTTATAAAAATATTTCGGCTTTTTGCAATTTGTAGTGAATCCTTGTTGTTTTGATATTTTCGACATATTTTTTCGCCTGTTGACAATTTGTTCAAAGATGTGGAAGCTGTACACGTTAATTCTCGTCCGTGGAGCGTGAAAGACAACAAACAACTATTAAAACCTTGCGAAATGTGGGCAAAAACGATACTTCAAGCCAGAACAAACATCCGTATTTATCAGACTATAAACAGGTATTTATACATTTAATAAATGGTAGAATGTACTCTATTTTTTAGAAAATAAGCCACGAGTATTTAAAAATAATTTATAATGTGAAAATGCTGTGCTGAGTGGTTATATTACTACCTTAAAAAATAAGCAGAAACTCGACGAAGGGCCTTCGCTCGAAACGTCGAGTTTCTGCTTATTTTTTAAGGTAGTAATATAACCACTCAGCACAGCATTTTCACATTGGTACTACCAACACTGGTACAGACAGTTTTAGTATTTATAATGTGGTTGTAGACGAATCTTTTAATTTTAAAATATAATAATTTCATCCCTCAATCCTAAGGAATTAATGGTTGTACATGTATATGAATTTGACAAATATTTGAGTTGACATGAAACTATGATGTGCTAGTATATTAAAGAGGGAAGTAAGGTTTTATAGATTTAGGTAAGACCGGGTTTTTTCATGCATGAGCTCAGAACTGGTGCTGGAAAAAGCTCAGCTGATCTGAAAATGCATATGTTTTGCCCAAGTTTGCATGTATATTGTGTGCTCTCTGATAGTTTGTTGCATGTATCTTTAAAAGGCCATGCATTAACTTGTTTCCCCATCCCTATAAATATTGGGTTAATTGACTCAACTGCTGGCATATTTCTGGTGTTCCTGAGGTAGGGGCTAATGTGACAGCTAGCCCTAGGCCAGTAAGCAAGGTCTCACTCACTGTGTGGTTATTTTTATAGTGGAAATTCCTTTCAAATTGTATGGACAACCTGACTGGCTCAGTTTTCAAATCTCACCTGAAGAAGGCAAGCTCTCAGTTACACTGGGAAGATATTTTATGGATATAAACACTAACTGGACTGACCTGGTCAAAGTAAAGTCAATACAACATTGGTCATGGAAATATTGTCAAAACAATAGACTGAATTGTGTCGGCAAGGAAATTAATCTGGAAATAATAAATAGTTCTGCCAACCAGGCCAGCCTGGCTTCCATATTGATAGCCCCTATGGCTATAATCTATTCTTGCTTATTGCAGAATGCTCCCACAATGAGTTCATGCCACTGTTGTTAGTGAACCTCCAAGAAGCATGTATTAATTGTTTCAAAATTAATTAAAGACAAAAATTTGCTTGATTTTGTATATTATTTATTTTAATTCAACTTGCATGGTTAAAGAATAATTATCCAATTGGGACGTTCCAGAAAAGATCCACACTCCCCCCACCGAGGAAATTTCTGACGTCCGAAGGGGGAGGGGAGAAAAAATTGTTTCTGATAATAGTAAATGTACGTAATTTCCTCTGTGGGGGTGGTATGGATGTTTTCTGGAATATGACCCATTAGCAGTAAATAATATTAAAACCTAACTGTACAATCAAGTTACATGTAATACTTAACAGTATTATTAAAAAAATAAAACTAGAGCTCATGGGTTATTCTTTGGCTGTTTGTAGTACATACATATAAATAACACATTCCCACAAAATTATAGAGAAAAGTAATTGTTAGTTCTGGCATGCAGTTAAGTCTGGCAAGAGCTAGTGCACCACTTAACTCTTGCTATTTGAACATTCGAAAGAACTTGTATTAATTTCTTGTCTACATGACTTACATCAGATTCACCCTAAATGAGAAATGTCCATTATACATATAAAATAGTGACAGTACCATATGAAGACACTGAAGATGTATTGGGTCACAGATCCCAGACTCCAATTACAAGGAAATTTACTGCAGAGCAGAGCCCAGACAGTTCAGTTAGACATTGACATGTTAACCCATTGAGCACTGAGTGGCTCTCCAGTTCACAAGTAAAATTGTCTGGTGTTAGACAGAGTAAAATAATAAAGTAGCTAGGGTGCATTAGGGCACAATGCAACCTAATGGTTAATTAATATGGTATGTCATTTATAAGCCCGTCTAATATGCCAGGCAATTTTACTTGTTAAGGGGACAATCTTGTCCATTATAAATGGATTAATTGTATTTCTTAACTATCCCAAAGTTTCATTTTACATTACAATATATCAAAAATAATCTATGCAGATATAAGAGAGGAAGTTCATAAATAATGTCTAACTGAACAGTTGGGCTCTACTCCAATACTGGGGATATAATATACCACCACTGAAGATGCTCTCAAATGTACATGTTATCAATCATCGGCAATTTGATTGGTTAATTGTCAGGGCACAATTTTGGTCAATGGCAGCGAATATGCATTGGCTGGCACGTAGACACCCTTCATTCCTACAAATACCTAACTACAAGTCTACAACTCTAATGGCTGTGGAATTTATATAACTCTGACATACTATGTTGGGCAGATGAATACCATATGTAAACCTCTGAATGGGTTATTCCAGAAAACATCCATACCACCCCCACAGAGGAAATTGGAAGTTAACTCCCCTACCCCCTTCAGATGTCCTAATACATTTACAATTATCAGAAACA
>CACRXK020007952.1:0-21717 GCA_902702795.2 Paramuricea clavata
TATATATATATATATATATAATATATAATATATATATATATATATATATATATATATATATATATATATATATATATATATATATATATATATATATAAAATATTAGCTATAGTTATTAATATGTAGAGAAATTATGTTCGTTAATTACACAATTCCAAATGACA
Organism: Paramuricea clavata; assembly: GCA_902702795.2. NCBI lineage: Eukaryota > Metazoa > Cnidaria > Anthozoa > Malacalcyonacea > Plexauridae > Paramuricea > Paramuricea clavata. The sequence continues at coordinate 166 of CACRXK020007952.1, forward strand.
TATGTTCAAGAGGGCTACAGTTCCAAACACCCTGAGATTGGGCTGCTGCATGCAGTCAAAGTATGAGTGTATATAATGTGTAAGATATAACTGGTTTTGTTCTAAAATCATAATAAAATTCACACTTGCAATTTCCATCCATAAACCTTTCTACGTACTAGTTAAAACATCAGCAGCCGATCTTTATCTGATATATAAACTCGAGCCGAAGACGAGAGTTTGTATATCAGATAAAGATCGGATGCGAATGTTTTAACGTGCTTCAAAAACGACCCACCTTATGAATTCATTGACAAAGTAATTTTTAAAATAAACCTTGTCTAAGCCGAGAAAATCAAAGCTGAAGACTGAAGTTTATGTAAATCAGGACAAATCTTTATCCGATTTACAAACATTGATTAAACATTCATTTCTTTTGTATTTTCCTCATGAATTATTAATGGTTTTCAGTAAAATAAGATATTAAATACTCTATAACTCAGGGAAAACAATATAAATTGTATCGCCCTGATTTAGACTGTCATGCAAATTCATCCACATGCGGTTCAAGCAAAAGCTCCGATGGGTGATACCGACTGAGGATTTTTTAATTGTAGTATATGTTGTCACCCTGCTCGTCCCCAGGGTCTCTCGGCCGCGCGCGTCCTCCCTAGGGTTACGGTTGGCACCTATTATACTACATTTACTCTATCTTTATAGTATTAACTACTTACAGATACAATTATAATTATCGTTCCTGTGAATAATAACACAGCAACAAAAATTATTCCTGTGAACAATCCAACCTTTACTTTGTCTAAAAGTGAATTGAGATGACCGTGATCACCCAGTCCCAAAATGAATTTATTAGGGGATAGGGGATAGGCGACAAATCAGCTTAAATTGTTGCTGGGGGGGGGGGGCGACATATAATATCCAAATTGTCGCAAAGTCCTTTTCAAAATAAAGCTAGGGAGAATTCTGAGGCGGGCAAGCATATAAATATCAAGTGCTTCAAGGTAATAATTTCATAAGCAAAAAATTATTGTTCCTCTAAATTTGGATAAAGTAAAATAGAAAATCAGTTTTGATTGTTTAATTACGTCGACAATTACGTTGGCCGAACGTCGCTAAGTAATAATGTATACTCCCCCCCCCCCCGAATTGTAAACGATGAAAATGGTAAATGAAAGAAAGTACGCCGTGTGGACAAATATGATCAATGGAACATCACCATTTTCCCGCGATACGTGGGAACAAAGCGGGCCTGGTTCTCGGTTGGAAGGCCAACGCTGTTAACCTGGTCAACTCGAGTAATTGTCAGTTGTCGCCAGGTGGTTGCTTGTGACGTTGGGGTATCTCAGTACATATAACCCCTATATTAATCATTAACCATAGTACATGCATCATCCCTTAAAACGGTCATAACTATATGGTGTACAAATAGTATACATTGCAAACTTACTGAGTGTTTTCGTTTTAACTCGATCATCTTCAGGGGCAGCAGGCGCAGCTCTACGAGAAACTGCATGAAAAGAACATTTTGAGAGATCAGAGATGTATCTCAGGGAGTCGGGGGCCCCGATACTATACTTTGGGGATTTAGCTTTCAGTGCTCCCAAACATGAATGTATAAAGTAGCTACAGTATAAGTAGTATTCGCCAGTAAGCAATTGCAAATGTGCACCTTCTATTAATATCGTTTCTTTCACCATGCATTAGAATCTAAAACTGTCCTGCAAAGTGCATCAAATGGCGCTTCAGGTCGACACTACACTGTAAATTTCAAGGAATTAAATCAACTCTAAAAGCATTATTCTCTGACCGTTTTTTGTACGTTGACAGAATAACACTTCTGGGGCCGGTTGTTCAAAGTCTGATTAGTGCTAACCTTGGGTTAAATTTTAATTATTAGGATGTTAGGGTTTGTAATCCAAGTGAGAACATATACATTTTAAGACCTAACCGGGAACGACTGCGAAAAATGCAGCACAAGGTCCTCTGGTAGGAATCGAACCTACGGCCCTGCGATTCCGGAGCAGCGCTCTAACCAACTGAGCTACAGAGGCCAGCTGTTGAACTGTAACCGTAAGTTCATGTATATTCACCCGATTACCTATATATACATGAACTTACGGTTACAGCTCAACAGCTGGCCTCTGTAGCTCAGTTGGTTAGAGCGCTGCTCCGGAATCGCAGGGCCGTAGGTTTGATTCCTACCAGAGGACCTTGTGCTGCATTTTTCGCAGTCGTTCCTGGTTAGGTCTTAAAATGTATATGTTCTCACTTGGATTACAAACCCTAACATCTTAATATTAATTCCACCAAGTGAAGTGCAAGAACTAAGTTATTCAAGTCCACCTAAATTTTAATTAACCTGTTGTTTTTGTTTACGTTTTTCTGCATGATCATTCGTTTCAGAACTTTAGGAAATAAAACCTCTATTGAACCAGAAAAGATTTGGAAAAACATATTCAACTTGATTGATGAGCCGTTGCAAAATTTAATTTGTAGATTTGTGTTAACCTAGGGTTAGGCTAACCGGCTTTTGAACAAGCGGCCCCTGGAGTTCGTTATATAAAATCCTTGAAATTTACAGTGTAAGTTTTAACATTTTCTGCGTGATGTCTCGCGCCTTTAGGAATAGATATTCTATAAGTTGTTATCGCGTGGCGTCCGTACATAGGAGTATGGGGCTGATGCTTTCCGGGGGAAGGGGGGCAGTTGAAAGTTTGCCCGAATTTTGTGGATTGTAATGAAATTACCTGAATTTAACCTATATTTTCTGATAAATCTGCCCGAATTTTCTTGATTTTTTCTAGCATTTGCCCGAATTTCCATGGTTTTCCAAAATTGGGGAGGTGGGGGGAAAAAGACAAATTAAGATACACCACAAACAATTTCAATGAAAATTTGAATCTATATACACAACTAAAGTAAACCAGCAAAAGTTTAAATAGTTACCTGAGGTGGTGGAAGAGGAAGGAGAAGGAGAAATGATGGTCTCTGAAAATGAGAGTTAAAGGACAAGTTAAGATACACCATAAGCAATTTCAAAGAATATTTGAATCTATATACACAACTAGAGTAAACCAGTAAAAGTTTAAATAGTTACCTGAGGTGGTGGAAGAGGGAGGGAAAGGGGAAGGAGAAGGAGAAATGATCATCTCTGAAAAATAGAGTTAAAGGACAAGTTATAATACACCATAAGCAATTTCAAAGAATATTTGAATCTATATACACAACTAGAGTAAACCAGTAAAAATTTAAATAGTTACCTGATTTGGTGGAAGAGGGAGGGAAAGGAGAAGGAGAAATGATAGTCTCTAAAAAATAGAGTTAAAGGACAAGTTAAGATACACCATAAGCAATTTCAAAGAATATTTGAATCTATATACACAACTAGAGTAAACCAGTAAAAGTTTAAATAGTTACCTGAGGTGGTGGAAGAGGGAGGGAAAGGGGAAGGAGAAGGAGAAATGATCATCTCTGAAAAATAGAGTTAAAGGACAAGTTATAATACACCATAAGCAATTTCAAAGAATATTTGAATCTATATACACAACTAGATTAAGCCAGTAAAAGTTTAAATAGTTACCTGAGGTGGTGGAAGAGGAAGCGGAAGGAGAAATGATGGTCTCTGAAAATAGAGTTAAAGGACGAATTAAGATACACCATAAGCAATTTCAAAGAATATTTGAATCTATATACACAACTAAAGTAAACCAGTAAAATTTTAAATAGTTACCTGACGTGGTGGAAGAGGAAGCGGAAGGAGAAATGATGGTCTCTGAAAATAGAGTTAAAGGACGAATTAAGATACACCATAAGCAATTTCAAAGAATATTTGAATCTATATACACAATTAGAGTAAACCAGTAAAAGTTTAAATAGTTACCTGAGGTGGTGGAAGAGGGAGGGAAAGGGGAAGGAGAAGGAAAAATGATGGTCTCTGAAAAATAGAGTTAAAGGACAAGTTATAATACACCATAAGCAATTTCAAAGAATATTTGAATCTATATACACAACTAAAGTAAACCAGTAAAATTTTAAATAGTTACCTGAGGTGGTGGAAGAGGAAGCGGAAGGAGAAGGAGAAGGAGAAATGATCATCTCTGAAAAATAGAGTTAAAGGACAAGTTATAATACACCATAAGCAATTTCAAAGAATATTTGAATCTATATACACAACTAAAGTAAACCAGTAAAATTTTAAATAGTTACCTGAGGTGGTGGAAGAGGAAGCGGAAGGAGAAATGATGGTCTCTGAAAATAGAGTTAAAGGACGAATTAAGATACACCATAAGCAATTTCAAAGAATATTTGAATCTATATACACAATTAGAGTAAACCAGTAAAAGTTTAAATAGTTACCTGAGGTGGTGGAAGAGGGAGGGAAAGGGGAAGGAGAAGGAGAAATGATGGTCTCTGAAAAATAGAGTTAAAGGACAAGTTATAATACACCATAAGCAATTTCAAAGAATATTTGAATCTATATACACAACTAGCGTAAACCAGTAAAAGTTTAAATAGTTACCTGAGGTGGTGGAAGAGGGAGGGAAAGGGGAAGGAGAAGGAGAAATGATCATCTCTGAAAAATAGAGTTAAAGGACAAGTTATAATACACCATAAGCAATTTCAAAGAATATTTGAATCTACATACACAACTAAAGTAAACCAGTAAAATTTTAAATAGTTACCTGACGTGGTGGAAGAGGAAGGAGAAGGAGAAATGATGGTCTCTGAAAATGAGAGTTAAAGGACAAGTTAAGATACACCATAAGCAATTTCAAAGAATATTTGAATCTATATACACAATTAGAGTAAACCAGTAAAAGTTTAAATAGTTACCTGAGGTGGTGGAAGAGGAAGGGAAAGAAGAAGGGGAAGGAGAAATAATGGTCTCTGAAAAATTAAGTTAAGGGGCAAATTAAGTTTACACCATAAATAATTTCAAATATTATCATATAAAGGGCAAAATTACTCAAATATGATTGGCTAATGAGGAGGGCATTTTTTCTTAATTCAGGGCAAAATTACTTGTACGTGATTGGCTGAGACGCAAGCGCGGGAAATTTCTTGTTTTAATTAAATGGCAATAAAAACAATGGCTTCTCGCTTTGTCGTCGCGGATAATGATGTTATTGAAGAATTAAAAACTTCTATAGTGAAAACTTGAACACTAGAAAAAGTACAAATTTATTGGTTGGAGTATTTAAGAAATGGACAGGCAGGGTAGCATTAAGAAACATCGGCGAAAACAATATGGAGACATATACGAGATTCAAGAACTTGAGTCTTGACCGAAGTTCACAATTAACTTACGATTGATTAACAAGTGTGATTAACAAGTAATCGCATAGTTCCTCGTAAAATTAAGGTTTAATTTTACTTGTGTTTTTAATTTTTACAAATTTCCCTCGTCGTTTCGCGACTCTGTTTGAAAACGCGCTTGAAATTAAACCTTAATTTTATTCGTCCCCATGCGATTACCTATACAAATTTGAATATATACACACAACTAGTACTTGTAAAACTGCATGTTTGAACCATTAAATATAAATTTAGCACCAAAAGTCTAAATAGTTACCTGAAGATGTGGAAGTGTTGGTCTCTGAAAAATAAAGAAAGGACAAAGTAAGATACCGAAATTTTAAAGAAAACTGGAATTGAATGTGTCATATAGTGTATAATTTAGCTAAATCTATAGTATAAACATGATCTGGAGCAACAACATTGTTTATATGTTGTTGAAGGGTTTTGTAGATGGAAATTATGGAGTGGAAATTTGTATACATTTATTAGACCTAACCTCAATTGAATCGAGTGAGATGCCAACAAGATCTCGATATTTATACCCATGCATAACCTAAACATGGCAGTCATTATGCATGAAAGTGTGGTTGGAGCTCGTCAGCTGGCCTCTGTATAGGTCAGTTGGTTAGAGCGCTGCATCGGAACCACAGGGCCGCATGTTCGATTTCTGCCAGGGACGTAAAGTTGTATTTTTCGCAACTGTTCCTGGTTAGGTCTAATAAATGTATATAAATTTCACTCAATAATTTCCATCTACAAGACCCTTCAACTATTATTCCAATCGAGTGAGATGCCAACAAAATCTTGATTTTTAATTAAATGTTTCAAAAAAAATTTGTCCCCTCCTTTACGCCGGCAACTTCCACGGTCAACACATATTCTACCTCGCTGCATGTGAGTTAACAAGAGCTAGAGCGTGATGATTTCTCTCTAGGGAACAGGGGAAGAAAGGGAAAATTTCTAATGGAGTACACTGCTTTCCTCTCCCCTCCCCCCGCCTGGAAGACCTTTTTTCTAATTTTAAGACTTATGTGGCCATATAGGCCAGGCAAGAGCAAAAACTAATCGTCACAAACAGTAATACCGCATTGATAAAATATGATGCATGTCATGCGCTGGTCACTGCACTACGGAATCTATTGCATATTGTGAAACAAGTCAAAGACAAGGGCATTGGTGTTACAGTGAGGTGTTTAGTTGTTGATAAACCCTTGACCTCAATTCATACAAAGACCAATTGGGAACGCCACATCGCGTATATGTATACTGTGAAAACTGTCTAAATATTTTCCTGGGGAAATTTTAAATTTGAATTCTTCGGATTCCCCGTAGAACTCAAGTACCTGCATGGACGCTGTAATATGCTAGGTAAATGAGCATTGTTTTGTTTAATCGTTATCTTTATTCCCTAAATATTCCCATGGCAATTGCTAGATAGTATACTTCAAAATAAGGTCTCCGTTTTTATATCAATTTTTAAAATAAGTTAGGGTTAGGTTAGGGTTTAGGTTAGGGTTAGGTTAAGGTTAGGGTGAGGGATAGTATTAGGGTTAGGGTTTAGTTTTGAGTTAGGATAGTTTTTTCTATGTTATAAAAACGGAAACCTTATTTTGAAGTATACTATCTAGCGATCACCATATTCCCATAGGCGTACAGGGCGGGGGCAAACTATAAACGCAATTCGGGCAAAAAAAACTTCAAAAAGACGACATATACAATGTAGTATTTGAAAATACCAGGAATATGTAAAAATAATGTGGTTGGACCCCTCCCCCCGTGGACAACAATTTTGGAAAGTTTACACAGAATTTTTTTCAGTATGTCGGGCACAATGGAGAAAAGTCGGGCAAATTTCTTTCTACCCCCCGCCCTGATTTTTCTATCCCGTACGCCTATGAATATTCCCTGAAAGTTAAACGCGCGGCAATTTCCATCTACAAGACTCTTTCTTCAAACTATTATTGAATGGAGTGAAATCTAAATTTTATAAGCTGTACCTATTTTGGAGGTAGACAAAAAATTTAAAGAAGAATTAGAATTCATATGCGATGATTCTAATTTGCGATGAACTTAAAGCGCTCAAAACCTGAGATCCTTTTAGCGTACCGCGCTTTATTTTCTCGTTTAACCAAATTGTATTTTTAATCAAACCATAAATAATTTATCAATGATGCTTAGTAAAATTGATGCCATATGATATTTACGGCAATATAATCAAAACTTACTGAACCGCAGACATGCATTTTCTCTTTGGTGTCCCATCTACACACGCAAACGTCTCATGACATCTTGTAGCAAGTCTGCCAACAAGTTGTCAACAAGTTTGGAACAAGCTGTTAACAACTTGTAACAACCTTGTTGATGATATTTTCTGTGTTGGTGCAATGTACTCAGGTGAATAAGTTACTCAGGTGAATAATGTTACTCTGAGTGTATATCCACACCGGGCAAACTTGAAAAATATGCCTGACCACGGTGGGAATCGAACCTACGACCTTTGAAATGCTAGCCCAATGCTCTACCAACTGAGCTACGCGGTCTGGTCGGTTCGAGTATTTCGGAACAGAATCTAGTTCCTTCGATATCAATGTAATCTAGTAATAATGATATTAGGCTATAATGATATTTTCTGTGTTGGTGCAATGTACTCAGGTGAATAAGATGCTTGTGATGTTACTCTGAGTGTATATCCACACCGGTCAAGCTTGAAAAATATGCCTGACCACGGTGGGAATCGAACCTACGACCTTTGGAATACTAGCCCAATGCTCTGCCAACACAGAAAATATCATTATTACAAGATTACATTGATATCGAAGGAACTAGATTCTGTTCCGAAATATCACATACTCGAACCGACCAGACCGCGTAGCTCAGTTGGTAGAGCATTGGCGGGCTAGTATTCCAAAGGTCGTAGGTTCGATTCCCAACGTGGTCAGGCATATTTTTAAAGCTTGCCCGGTGTGGATATACACTCAGAGTAACCTGATCACAAGCAACCTTGTTGATATTATCAGACTTGTTGCAAGGTTGTTCCAACAAGTCCGATACAGTCATGATATAACAATATTGTTACAACCTTGTGTCGCCAACCTTGTAACATTCTTGTTATATATATAATGACTGTGTCAGACTTGTTAGAACAACCTTGTAACATTCTTGTTATATATATAATGACTGTGCCAGACTTGTTAGAACAACCTTGTAACAAGTCTGATAATGACATCAAGCTTGTTACAAGTTGTTAACAGTTTATTCCAAACTTGTTACAACAACTGGGAACAAGCAGTGCAAACACAACTCGTCGACAGCTTGTGAACAAATTTGTGACGACTTGTTCGCAGACGTGTGACAACTTGTGCGTTTTTACGTGTGTAGAATCTTTTCATTTTAGCATTATTTACAGATATATTCTCTGTCAATATACTCGTTAGCTTTGAGCACGTGCCTCCTCGTCAAAATTCGTTAAAACTGCATGAACCATGCAGGGCAAAAATTAAAGTTACTAAAACAGTTTCATTCAAATTTCAATTACCTGTCATGATGTACAAAGTAAAACTGGATGACTTAATTGTTGTGTGGCCACTTCCAGTTTGTATCAGGTACAGCTCTATTATTATTTTCTCACTGTTAGGAAACTTGTTGATTCTCAGCACGATTTTTCCTGATTGTGACTTAATGTCTTTTAAAAATGTTTTTTGTTCAATTTTAGGATCAGTAAGCAAAAGGATGGTCGGCACCACTCCTGTGTATTTGAACCTCCAAGTGAGGTTCAGTCTGCCAACTCCGACAACCTCTTTATCTTCAGGACTCTCAATAAATGTACTCGAATCTGTAAAAGAGAATAAATTGCTTTATCATTGCAACCTAACTAAAGCCTTGGTCAAACGAGAATGAGAGTGGATCAGAGCGAGCGAGAGTTTGCAGAAGTGTTTTCTAGATCTCATGCTCAAATGAGAACAAGAGTTGCATGAGAATTGATGAGAGTTTATTCTTTAATCTTTAATCTGATACTCCTAAATCAGCTTACACTATACTAGGAAATACTTATATATGTATATATGCATTAACAAAATAACTATGAACTATATAGGCTCTATGAAAAACTTTAAAAGGTAAAAGTGTCCTGCCAAAATTATACTGATTCCCTTAATGCAATGAATGCAGCACTTTTAAAAGCGTTGATATTCGCAGGCAATTCGATAAACGGGAGATTGTTCCAGGTTATAATAGTTCGTGGGAAAAATGAAAATTTGAAAACATCATTGTTACAAGAAACTTGCTGAAAGGGATGATGATTTGGAAGTCGGGTTTTTCTTTTTATAGGGCACACTTCAGGGGGGGGGGGCGGAGTTTAAATCAACGCAGCCTTGGTGGATCTTATAGAACATACACGACTGGTTAAGCAGTCTACGCCGTTCAAGTGCATGTCTCATCCTAAATTGTTGATCATTGCATGGGGAAACATGGCTGTATCTAGAAAAGTCGTTGTTAACAAATCTTGTGGAGCGATGTTGAATCATTGCAATCTTCTCAGAATTCCGTTTAGTATGAGAGTTCCAAACGCAACTCAGGGCCGTAGCAACCGGGGGGGCTGATGGGCTGCAGCTCCCCCCCCCCCAATAATTTGCTAATAATCATTCTTTTTTCAAAATCCTGCAGACCTTTATCATTTAATCCGTGACAAACTGCAAAGAATGAAGATATTACCCATACTTTCCTGCAACTTATTCAATATATGGTTAATTAAATACGCCTTCGCCCATTTAGTATACTAAATTGTAAATTTCGACATACTAAAACGCTGTTTTCTGATTATCAGAATTCTGTCAAATCTTCCCCAAAGTCCAGGAAATGGCATTTCAGATAGTGTAAATTTAAAAATTTCCCCAATCGAAAAGAGCTTCCACGGGCCCTGCAACTAGCGTATTCAAGCTTAGGGCGGACTAGACTGAGATAGGCTCTAGCTTTAGCTGTAGGAGAGCAGCTTCCTAAGATGCGTTACTGCTCGTGCAGCAAAATTATTTATAAAAATTTCAGTTGCAACTCTTCTCAACTCTTATCATCCTCGTTTGATCGGCCGGACAGCATGCATGCCACATAGGAAAAAATCCATTAATGGATTCAGTTTTAAATGTAAAAACTGAACTCTTGCCATTAAAGATTTTCCACATGGTAAGTAAAAACCATGATGTTTAATATCTACAAAAAAAATACCATTAATGGTAAATATTAAAACGTCATGGTTTTTACCAATTTACCATACAGGAAATCTATAATAACCAATAATGTAAGATTTCAGTGAAGGCGATTGAATAAAGTGTCTGCAGACTGGGAAGAGGGTAGTAAACGGGGGATTGGGATCACATTTCATGTGAAGAAAAAAAGCCATTTCACGTTTTACGTATAAAGGATTAAAACATACAGCTGACCCTCATGTTGGTTAGAGATCAACAAGTGCCTTAAGAATAAATCGATCGTGTGTTTACCAGATTACCACGCTACGTTTATAAATTTATAAATTCTGTCCCATACATTGACTGGCATTGATCATGTTAACAGGGAGATCTTTAATTTCGAAACTCGTTATATAGCCATCACGAAATTCCCAGCAGCCAATTAATTCCAACAGGGCTGTCGCGAAGAGGCTAAAGCAAGGAGTGGTATATTATTGCATTTGCAGACAATATTTCTTTTCCCAAAATTGTTTTCCGGACATGCCATTTTTCCGGACATCTGTAATTTATTTGTTAATCTTTTTGGTAATGTTTTCGTAAATGTTTCAAAATTTTTGCCATAACTAATACTTTTTAAGTCGAGCCACTCAAATATTTTCGCTCACTACAAATCCGTTATTTTGCCGAAAAGTTGTTTTTAGGGGGTGTCACACCCTACATTTCTCCCTCTACAATCAGGAGCAAAAATTATTGAGACAACGGCATAAATGCCCCCCTCACACCCAATTCAATGTTGTGTGTAACGTGTCTTGATATTTTGCGCATGTGCGACAAGATTTGCTTGAGCTCATCTCACATATTCTCAAAATCATAGGAGATGGAAGTTTGCAATAAATTCTAGTGCAAGAGTTTACGATCGGTAAGTCCATATATCAACATAAATAAAAAGCTTGAATTGGTTTTAAATCTAGTGAGTATGTAAATCTTACGTAACAATTCAGCTAAAAGTAGCAAAATCATTGAAATTTTTCCAAAATTGTATGTAAGTAGGTCAGAACGATGCGTTGTCTGTTATAAAATTCTTGAACTTAAGGGAAATAATTCTGTTTGAAAGAAAAAAATATACTCATGATTGTCAGCCATGGGAAAAAAATTGTCTGAAATTTATTCATTATTTTATAATCTTCTTCCAATGTATATATTCATCAATTAATCGTCCTTTCCTAACAAAAAATAACTATAGTTCTCATTATCCCTTATATTCTTTTTACATGAAGTACTCGATTATAGAAAACCGCTGAGAAAAAATATTATATACACACGTAAAAACGCTCAAGTTGATGCAATACTGATGAAAACAGGATTGAACAATGTTTTGCTGCCCACATTGTTCATAGCTGTCAACAATATTGAACAATATTGTTACACCCGATTCAGGCTCAACAACATTGTTCAATATTGTTGACAAGTGTGAACAACGTGGGCAGCAAAACATTGTTCAGTCCTGTTGAGCAACGGGCTCGGCGTTTTCTGCCGTGTAGCAAAAGGTTCATTGAGCAAAAAATCCAAGTCAGCGTCTTCCCTGGAGCAATAAGTTGAATCAACATGAACGAATTACGTTCCATTCAAAAGTAAAAATAGAGACCGTCTGAGATGGAGCTGTCTGGGGGTTAGCTGTCCAAAATTTAAACTTTTGCCAAACTCTAGCGATCAAGTTGACATGAAATTGACATATTTCAATCAATTAACAGAAAGTTTTTTGTCCTCCAAAATGTAGAAATTCTGCAAGGAGGCTGCGCGGGGGACTGGGTAAGAATAAAAAGCTTTTCTAACGAATTTAATTTTTTTACTATCATTTACTTACTAGAGAAAAATCTTTGGGAAAATAGACAAGCTGTAGGCTAAATACGATCAATTAAAATACTTTACGATATAGTAAGACACATCCAACAAGCCATAAAAATCTAATGTAGTGTTTTAACTACTCTTTCGTCCTTTTAAGCTCAATTAGGGAGTGGTCATTATTTATGGGGAGGGGGGGTTGGGAAATGGGGAAAATAAGGATTGAAAACTTTTTTGACCCCCCCTCCAGACTGAAGGCAAACTTTTTGTGCCTCCCCCCTCATAAAAGTAGAAACTTTTCTGACCCCCCCCCCAGTGTGGATTGAAAAATTAACAGCAATGAAACAGGTGTGCGTTGCAGGTAAAGTTAGATATTAGGACAATCTGTTTAATCTAGCTCATGATGTTTTACCCTGGTGAATATGATTCAACCATATATGATTAAAAATATATATTATGTGTTACTACTTTGCAATGCAACATTTGTCCTACCATAACCCTAACCCATGACCCGTCTTCATACAGCGAAATGATTTGAACACAGGTTTTTTTTAAGAACTTGTCTGGGGGGTGGGCATCTACAAAAAGGGACCATACTATATTGAGTGTGGAGAGATGACAGATGGTTGTTGGTGACAAAAAGTTTGGTGTGGTATCGTATGTACTAGTAGGGGGGTCTGGGGGGATTCTCCCCCAGAAAATGTTTTTTTATTTTTCCACCCCTAGAATTGAAATGTGAGCATTTTCCTCTGAGCATTTTCTGAAACAGATTTTTGGATATACAGCGTTACATTGTGCGTTGATAGACCGAATCTGATCAGTTAAGTGTACTTGCATGGTATGTTTATGTAAATACCACAACTGGGTCACTCAGGGGGTAGAAAGCTTGTTAAACTTAGTGGGTTCAACGGTCGCGAGGCGCCACCATGGTTGGCGCCGAGCAGGGAAATTTTGAACATTTTGAGTCTCTAGATCGTTGGAAATAGCATTTTCAGAGTCTTCTTTTTTGCTATTTGTGATTATAGAAATCAAAAACTTTTATGACCCCCCCCCTTTCTCTGTGTTAAAACTTTTTTGACCCCCCTATTTATAAGGGTAAAACTTCGTTTGCTCCCCCCCCTTCCCATTTCCCAACCCCCCCTCCCCATAAATAATGACCACTCCCTAATAGTCATCATTTCCTGAGGAGGGAGTCGTTATATGACAGTTCCCCCAGCTTAGACATATGCCGAAAAATAAGAAAAATTTGTCATTTATACTGCAGTATGTGCTGTTGTGCTTGTGGGATGTTCACCAACTAATCTAAAGTGATTAGTTCATGTAAATTTTATGCACTTGGCTTCATTAAGCAAACGCTGACACGTTACACACACGTTACACACACGTTACACTACACGTTACACCTACTTTACATAATAATCTATAGTAAAATATATAGAAATATGACACGTCACACACGTTACACCCATTGTTTTTAAGAATAAATATATATTATTTATTTTTAAAAACAATGGGTGTAACGTGTCATATCTCTATATGTTTTACTACGAATTATTATGTAACGTGTGTGTAACGTGTCTTGATATTTTGCGCATGTGCGACCAGATTTGCTTGAGCTCATCTCACATAATCCCAAAATCATAGGAGATGGAGGTTTGCAATAAATTCTAGTGCAAGAGTTTACGATCGGTAAGTCCATATATCAACATAAATAAAAAGCTTGAATTGGTTTTAAAATCTAGTGAGTATGTCAATCTTACGTAACAATTCAGCTAAAAGTAGGAAAATCATTGAAATTTTTCCAAAATTGCATGTATGTCAGAACGATGCGTTGTCTGTTATAAAATTCTTGAACTTAAGGGAAATATTCTGTTTGAGAGAAAAAATACACTCATGATTGTCGGCCAAGGGAAAACAATTGTCTGAAATTTATTCATTATTTTATAATCTTCTTCAATGTATATATTCATCAATTAATCGTCCTTTCCTAACAAAAAATAACTATAGTTCTCACGATCCCTTATATTCTTTTTACATGAAGTACTCGATTATAGAAAACCGCTGAGAAAAAATATTATATACACGGCTAAAAACGCACAGGTTGTTGCAAGTTGATATCGACAGGCGTTAACAATGTTGTGCGGCCAACTATGAACAAGTTGTCAACCATGTTGTTCCAAGTTGTTACAGTTGAACAATGCTGCAACAACATGTTGACAATACTGTTCATAGTGGGCCGCACAACCTTGTTCACGCCTGTCGATATCAACTTGCAACAGGTTGTTGATTTTCTCAATTTTTACGCGTGTAAAACACACGTAAAAATCATCATGTTGATGTAAGTTGTTCAAAACAGGAGCGAACAATGTTGTGCTGCACCCCGTGAACAATATTGTTAACAAGTTGTTGAACCATCAATATTGTTGCAACTTGTTGACAATCATGTTAACAAGTTGCAACAGTACTGATGGTTGAACAACTTGTTAACAATATTGTTCACGGGGTGCAGCACAACATTGTTCGCTCCTGTTTTGAACAACGCCGAACAACATGATCAATTTTTACCCGTGTAGCAAAAGGTTCATTGAGCAAGAAATCCAAGTCAGCGTCTTCCCTGGAGCAATAAGTTGAATCAACATGAACGAATTACGTTTCATTCAAAAGTACAAATAGAGACAACCGTCACAACCAAGAGCAAAAATTATCTCATTATTTTTGCACGCGATTGTAGCTACAGCCCTGAATTCCGTCCGGTATAAAGAACAGCTTCCTGTTCAGCTCAAAATTAATACCGCTGGGCTAGAAAGGGAAGTCTACTTTCACCTTTCCTTAGTTTTTACTGCTTGACCAGATAACAATTATCACTTATTTACTGAGACCGAGGGAAACAATGTTGTTTGTGGACCCGAGACCGCCGTTGTTGCCCGACCTTGGCCGAGACGAAGCAGAGCGCAACAACGTCGGTCGAGGGGTGACAAATTAAAACACACTGCTTTCCACTCAGTAAATAAGTGTTTTGTTATAGAGACTTGGTTCACACATCAGTCAGTCAGAAACAAGAAATCGAGCAATGCTCAACACACAACGGTCACATTATTAAAACGTTTGTAACAAGGGACTTATAGGCATTGTTCCATTATATTGAAAAGCGATATTCCTTCAGCCTGATAAACACACAAGGATCAAGTTACACGTGGTTACTGTTTCACTTTTAAAGTTCATCCAATTTTATCAACCTTCTAAGCTTCTAAGCGTTTTGAAAGAAAGCCAGAAAGTAGTAATAACATTTTGTCATATTAATATTTGTAAATTACCATAAGGCATGAGCATTTTTAATAACAGCTACAATCTTGGACATAACTGGTTGAGACTATTTTCCCCCTATAGAAAATTCGGTATTTTTATGATAAACTCCATGTTGAATCATGTTGCCATTCTTAAACCCCCGCTCCCCCAACTCAATGTTGAGCTTGTATCATGGTATATTACCAAAAGTTGTTTCGGCGTTGTTCACAACATTGAACTGGGAGGGAGGGGGTATGACTAAAGGGAGAGTTACCAACCGGAGAGTTATCTCGGAGAGTTATGATTTCGGAGAGTTATGGTCGAACCACGCCCAAACCACGCCCACTTTCCCCAATGACCACACCCAATTTCGTAACTCTCCCGACGTTTCCTTGAAGTAACATGAGAGAGTTATTTTTGACGTAACTCTCTCTCGTTAACATTATGAAAATGTTAGAGAGTTATCATTTTTTATAACTCTCCGCGTTCACGATTGTGGCAATGAAGAGAGTTATGTCAGATTTTCATCTTATATTTTGGTATTTCAGTTTGTAGCGTGTCAATAGCATGCATCCAAACAGGAAATAGCACAACTTGACTCGGTCAAAACAATGAGATGCTTGCCGCAGAAGGGTCAAAGTAACCCCAGAAGCATGTTTTGACGTGTATTTGGCAGTAAATACGGTAAGCATAGTTGCAAGAAAATTGAAAAAATTGCGAAAATTGAATCTTTCAGAAATTCAGGTTTTGCAAATATTTTCCCATATCAGCCAATATAGGGCATTACATTGGAAAGGTTTTCTGGTTCTATCTAATACGAGAGCTGTATCTGAATGTTGGGCTTTGTAGGTAATCCAAGTGAACATGTATAATAATTTATTTACTTGTACTTGTTTCACTTGATAAACACTAAAGTACTACTAGTTTCTACTAGCGTGGAATATTAAAGCTGAAACTTGAGAAAAAAGTAAATTCACAATAATTTACTAAAATGTGGAACTTTTTTTCAAAAAACTGACATAACTCTCTTCATTGCCACAATCGTGAACGCAGTGAGTTATAAAAAATGATAACTCTCTAACATCTTCATAATGTTAACGAGAGAGAGTTACGTCAAACATAACTCTCTCATGTTAGTTCAAGGAAACATCGGGAGAGTTAAGAAATTGGGTGTGGTCGTTGGGAAAAGTGGGCGTGGTTCGAACATAACTCTCCGAAATCATAACTCTCCGAGATAACTCTCCACTTCATAACTCTCCGTTTAGCCGGTCTCGGAGGGAGGAGGAGACAAAGTTTGTTTTGTCAATGTTCAATTACTTTGTAATATTAGCTGGAATGGTCTCAAGGCTTTTGTCCAAGATTGTATAGTTTTAGTGTAAACTATTTCTAGTATTCAGTATACAAGTGTCAAAAGTATGAATAATTCATCATGGTCCGGTTAAAATTCATGGTCCGGTTTGGATTTTGCTAGAGCCCCTCGTCGCTAACCGAGCGTAAGAAGGGCTCTGGGTACGAGAATGAGTTTAATATTTGAAATTTTTCTCATGCTCAGACCTTCGCGCTATATACTGATCGATAGGAGCGCGTGGGCTTGAGTACAAGGTTCTTATATCAAAATGGCGGCCTTCGCAACATCAGTACAAAAAATATCACTGATATGGCGGAAAAACCGCCCCCATCCCCCCAAAAAATACTATTAAATAATTTATAAAACGAGTAAAAAAACGCCCTCCCGCCTCTGAAAATTTGCGAGAGTGTGACGCTAACCAAGTATTTTTATTTATTTGGCCTTACGTAAAAATAAACGCACGCGTTTTAACTGAACAAAACAGCAAAACTAATTGAAAATTTGAAAATTATAATTTAATTTGTTATTAATAAGATAATTGCGAATGGTTTTTAGTGGAAAAGAAGGAATACATTGGTATTTTTTGCCAGTTCTTCTATACCCTGCTGGCAGTGGTTTCGGAGCTGAGGAGAAACCATTGTGAGCAAACGAACAACTTTCTATCGAGCATGTGCGAAGATCACGTGGTGGGACGTACGTCACTAATTTGACTTCATTTCCTGTAGTTTGACAGTTTGTTATCTGTACGTAAACCGAGCGTGGCATAGTACCTGACTCGTCCCCAGTCGCTCGCGTTGGATGATGGGAATGGGTTAGGTTCAGTGGTTAGGTTTCTCTCAACGCCTAACCCGCGAATGGGCATATTCTCCCGCACTAAAATGTAACGAGGCCGAGGGACTGTGGAAGAGTCAGGAATAGTACTGTTTTATTTGTTGTCTGTCAGTTTTAATCGAACAACTTTTTATCAGTCTACATGCAGTTCACAATTTATGTATCGGTTTTAATCTCGTTACGGCTACAAATTGTGCATTTGAATTTCTGTTATATCTTAGTTTTGCATTTATCCGATCAATATCAATTTTTTTAATTCGGTCTGCAAACTTTATTTGTGTTACGTTGGAGATTGTGTTAAGGTTTTCGATAAATTCCAATTTCTAAAGTTTCCAAATAATGTATTAATAATATAATAACGTTTCCAATTTTTACAATTTTGTACGGAGCTATTGCTAATTAGTTTTCGATTTTCTAAGGGATTTTCAAAATGCCGACCTGAGCCACGTTTGCGGTAGCCTGAAACAACCGCATATTTCTGTCACCACTGACAGAAATATGCGGCTGTTTCAGGCTACGTTTGCGGGAGAGTTGCGCGTGCATCTTGACCGTCTTAAGTTTTACAAAAAAAAAACTATAGTTTTCCGAGTTAGGTAGTCTTACCTCTTTGGCCAAGTGATGAAGCCGTAAAAATACCAAACAACACAATGATAAGAAACATCATCTATAAGATTTGATTTTATGCAGAAAAATTAATGTATATCACAACTTTAAAACTTTCAGGTGCCAGTTAAAACATGAGCAGCCGATCTTTATCTGATATACATGCAGACTCGAGCCGAAGGCGAGAGTTTGTATAACAGATAAAAATCGACCCATCTTATGAATTCATTAAGAAATTTAAAATATATACATTGTCTAAGCCGAGAAAATCAAAGCTGAAGTTTAACCACCGGCTGGTCGAGTCTAAAGTTTATGTAAATTAGGACAATTCTTTATCCGATTTACAAACATTAATTAAACGTTATAACATTCATTTCTTTTGTATTTTATCATGAATTATTAATGAGTTTTTTAAGTAACATACACAAACCTGATATTAAGGACCTTATTAATTTATTGAAAGAAAAGTGATCAGCATATATAGAGAGAATAATACATGGGTGCGCGGAAATACCAGATTTATTTCGAGCGTTGAACATGATATCTCACGAGTAAGCGCAGCGAACGAGACTCAACGAGTGAGATATCATGTTCAACACGAGAAATAAATCTGGTATTTCCAAGCACCCATGTATTTTTCTGTTTATTATATAAACAAAATTCAGTGAAAAACAATAAAACGTCCGTGGCAATGCGTTTTACAACAAATGATATTTTCACACGTAAAAATATCGTATTTTTTACGTGTGTTTAAATACGATTTTTCTCAGTGGCCAATAACATTTATGTTTATATAATAAAATTCATTCCTTAGGCTTAGAAAATTTATTGTTTTTGTTTTACTGTGTTTCATTGTTACAATTAACTAATCATAATTACATAAACCTGTTCATATAGATTGGTTTATATACTGTATTACAATGGGCCAAATGCAAACCAAATGCATGGTCATCAATCCTTGGTTGGACCTCTATACTCAAGGTCTTAAAGTAACTAAGGGGAAATGTTAGGTTACTAGTGCTACCTTTACTACATTGACATCAGTAAATGGGTCGTAAATGGTTATTAGACTTTCGCAGATAAAGATAAGGACGTCTCTCAGACCAGGACGATAAATCGTAGGTACCCCGGATCCTCTGTCACTTGGGTAAAATCATGTTGGGAAATCCGCTCATATACTGTGCAGCCGGCAACATCATGTGACTTGTACTCATGTCTACATATTTCTAGGACATCAATATCAGTCACGCATTTATCAATTTATGTGGTATCGTTATTAAATTCGTTCAAAATAATATATTTTTGCAACATCCAATTCGTATAAAGCCAATCATGATTAAAACGTACCCTCCCCTAATATGGCAACTTTTATAATATTAACAGGCAGACGATTTTATACGCCGAAACGAAATGACGATACATTTTATAGCCTCCTCCATGGCTCCATGCATCGCCTTTAGATTGGTGGATTTTGGTGGGCAGAATTTGGTTGCGGCCAAAAACTTTAATAACAGTGGCTTTCTAAACCAAAGCAACCCAGGTGAATATGGCTACGGAGGAGGAGACTGTCTATGCTTAACAGAATTTATTCGTTCCATGCGTCCGATATATGATCTCTACTAATTAGCTGGAAACACTGACTATAAATGTATTCAACGTTGACCAAATATTTAAGACGACCATATACAACAAAAGCTGGCCGCAGTTTTGTGTCCGATATCGTACATTAATTAAACATTTAACTCACGACTAAATACTCAACTTACCTTTTGTAAGTAATATAAGTAACTCTTTTAATAGTGCGGTAGAATACTTGTATTCTCAACTTCTCGCTACAATGTTGCCTTTGGCTTTACCCTAATAATTTAATTGTCCGGTTTACTTTTCCTGCGTAATCCATTTTGATAAAAAAACAACTGCAAGCACTTGACATAAGTGATCTTAGTTAAACAGAGGCAAAATGCCACCCAAACAAATAATCCATAGATAAAAAAGTACACCAAGGTAACAAGACAATATCACATTATACCCGCATGCAAGCTATAGGCATGGTCTCATAGACTATATACAATATATATAAGCATATTTTGCGTTCAGTCTAAAATAAATTGATATGGAGCTATACTCCTATAGGCTTCTTGATACTTCAAATAAAACTTAAGCTTGTATTTTACCACAAATTAATGACGTGGCATGTATACGTTAACGTTGAATGTTTTTGTTGGCGTATGTTTAAGCTCGAGGCTGAGCTAACCGCCTCGCACATGCATGGCGGCCTAACCAAAGTCACGTGAAGAAACTATGGGTTCTCATTGGCTAGTTATTCAAACGGCTCAGCACTATAAGCTCCCAACATCCAACACGATAGATATTTTCCTCACAAAACTATCCGCACACGAGAGAAACATGAATGCTGAGCAATATAGCCGTCACGCGAGGCAGTTATAATGATAGACGGTTATAGTACGGCAAATTTCTCTTGCGTGCGGCAGGCTTCACTATATTTGTATCATGCAGGTGACGAGAGCTGCAGGCAATAAACCGCAATACAGTTCTGGTCTTGTATATTCTATATGACTATTAAGTTTGCTGTAAAACTAATTCATTGGCAGTAACGGTATAAAATTAAGTCCAATTAAGTGACCAAGATCTCGTCCATCCGTCTTTCATCTCATCAGTGACTTTATTAGTAATTTGACATTACTCATTAGTGAGAAATATTACGTTCAACGGCATCAATGACATTAATGACAATGCCACAATGGCAATGCAACCTCATGATCAATGAAAAAGTCTCATGATCAATGAAAAAGTCACATATCAACAATGCTGTGCTGAGTGGTTATATTACTACCTTAAAAAATAAGCAGAAACTCGACGTTTCGAGCGAAGGCCCTTCGTCAAGAGTTAGATGAAGGGCCTTCGCTCGAAACGTCGAGTTTCTGCTTATTTTTTAAGGTAGTAATATAACCACTCAGCACTGCATTTTCACATTGGTACGTACTACCCACACTGGTACATACAGTTTTAGTATACATATCAACAATGGTATTTTTGCTCTAAAACTAAGAAGCAAGATACAGAGGCCAGCGAATATTCCAGGGGCGGCGGAACAGATTTCATTTGGGGGGCTAAATTTTTTTTCCGTGACCTCCCCCCCCCCCCCCCCCC
>CACRXK020007953.1:622-21716 GCA_902702795.2 Paramuricea clavata
AGCATTATTAAAAATAATGCAGCGTGTATCAGTGCACACAGACATTATTCGCAATCCTTCGTCATCCTGACAAGTACACGCGATAACGTGAACATCTCAAGATGAGAAGTTGACAGTGCTAAAGGCCCCTCATACAATATCATCAGGCGCCTGAAGCACTGCCAAAACGGTCACTGTGAGTCCTTTCAGCTCAACTTTATAGAGAAATAGTTTCGTTTGCGCTTGTGGGATTTTATCCTAGATATACGCATGTGCAGAACACACCATAAGTTCTATTCTCGTGTTTATCCAGTTTAATACGCTCTTTGAATTAACCTTATCATTAATGATAATATGTAAACTAGAACACTATAATTGACCTCCGCTTGTGGAGATTTTAATTTAGGGCGATTAATTAAACTGAAATCTGTTCTATCACGATGCATTACATGCATGTCCTCACAAATGTCTAGTGTAACGTTGGATAGATTCAATTCATTGTCATACGGTCCCAACAAGCAGCAACGTAGTCTTCCAGCTGAAAATAATTACTTTTGATTCGGGTCAGTAATTATAATAGATAATTACTTCGTCCAAACGGCATTATTCGATATATTGCAGCCAGCTTCGGCTTTCGGCCTCAGCTGGCTGCAATATATCGAATAATGCCGTTGGCCTCAGTAATTATCTATTAATTAGAACTAACCAATCAGATGCCAGTTCGGATATGGATTTGGCCAGAGCCCCTCGTCGCACCACGCGTAAGAAGGGCTCTCGGTACGAGAATGATTTCGCCCGGACCCAATCTCGAAACCAGAGCCTGCAATTAATCCTCGGAGGAGGCTTGCTGAGGCTCTGGGAAACATCAGCGAAAGTCGGAGCCGTATTTAGTGATTCAAATTTCAAACATCGTTTAAAATTAATATAAACTTTATTTCTCTATGTGTATTATGTTTAAATATATCAATGAAACACGCAGCATAACTTTAATAAACTTATTAAGCTTTCCTAGCTTCTCATATGAAATCAAAAGACTATTCAGTCTATTCTGATATTGAGATATATATGCCAATAACAAAATTAGAATAACAACAGTGCAGCATTACCATATTAGGTTATGATAAGCCGTTGCCTATAATATTTAAAACTAGAGGGCGCTCAGAGACTGCATACCTCCGCCCCCATTGAATTTCGGTCGTGTGAAATGCAACTAAGACAATAGATAATGAAGGCCGAAGCTTAATGAGGTTTATCATCTCATTATTGTCTTAGTAATCGTGCATATATTACGCATTCAGTGAGTTTTTTTTAATTGACCGGGAAAAGCAAGACAAAATTTTGTTCATTTCTCGTTCAATTTTTAACTAAATTCAACCAAATTTTAATCAGTTCTTCCTTAGCCGATGGGAAATGCATTAAAAAAATTGCGTATGAATATATTTGGTATTTCTTGAGTTATCGTGCTCACAGACAAACTCACACACACATACACACAAACACACATACATACATACACACATACAAACCCAGATGATTACATAACCTCCTGGCGGAGGTAATGATTACATAACCTCCTGGCGGAGGTAATGATTACATAACCTCCTGGCGGAGGTAATAACACAACAATCCATGATTTACCGTAATTAAACAAGTTAAAATAAATCAGATCACTACCAGTATCTTACAACAATTCAAAACCATGGCAAGTGTTAATTCTTTGAATAATTAAAGTTGTAATAACTAATAAGCTTAAACAACGGCATAATTCATGTTTGACGGCAGTAATGTCTATTTATAAATGTCAAGCGGAGAACTGGATCCAAATGTACTGATTTTCATTCAAATGTTGCCTGTGTTTCCCAGATCCTCAGCAAGCCTCCAGAGAGGATTTCGAGCTCTGGTTTCGAGATTGGCCCGGGCTGAGATTTCAGCTCCTTTGTTCTAATTTCTTCAAACTGAACTCAATTCATATATACATGCAGTGGACAATATACAATAACTCTTCTTCACAATAATTTATTTTGTTTTGGCTGTCGTCGTCGCGTTGCCGTCGTACATGCTTAATTAAGGTCCCTATTTAGTGGTGCGCGACGGGGGAGTGAGACCGATGGTCGTAGCTTTCGTCTTCCCATTATACCTAGCGCGTTTTAACTAACAATTACGTAATTTGTTTCCCAGATAATATTATGTAATTTTACAAAAAATTCGTAAGGCTCTACGGAGGAGAGTGGCCCTGGTTGACTATAAATATAGCTCTGAAGACACTCACCCCGGGCTCAAACTGCCCATGTGAATTTATTGAAGCCAAGCCGGTGGTTCGATTGAATTTTGAGCACGATATTGTTTAGTTTTGTTCGTATATTTTGGCTTGGATTAATTTAGGACAAGATTTCCATAACTTTATTACCCATAACTGCAAATTATCGCACGGTGAATGAAATGCCTTTGGCCTGGATTTTTTCAAGCCAAATACTTGAAATTTAGCACCTTTTGCCGTTTTGGCCAGAATTTATTCAAGCCAAGCCGGTGATTTGATTGAATGTTTGCACGACATTGTTTACTTTTGTTCGTATATTTTGGCTTGGATTTATTTAGGACAAGATTACCATAACTTTTTGACCCATAACTGCAAATTATCGCACGGTAACTGCCCGGTGTAGGCGTCAAAAGATCGCTAAGTGGGGAGGACCATATTCGTGTTCTACATTGTTGATTTCTTTTGAAATCGATTGTTTTTAAGGTCTGTAAACACGAATATATGAATATGCCCCCATCCACACTTATCGATCTTTCGACGCCTACTAACTGGAAAGCTTTTGTCTTGAATATTTACAAGCCAAATACTTAAAATTGAAGCACCTTCTGCCGTTTTGGCATGAATTTCTTCAAGCCAAGCCAGCGATTTGTTTGGATTTTTAGCACGATATTGTTTACTTTTGTTCGTATATTTTGGCTTGGATTTATTCAGGACAAGATTACCATAACTTTTAACCCATAACTGCAAATTATCGCACGGTGAAGGGAAAACCTTTAGCCTGGATTTTTTCAAGCCAAATACTTGAAATTTAGCACCTCTTGCCGTATTGGCCTGAATCTATATATTCAAGCCAAGCCGGTGATTTGATTGAATTTTTAGCACGATATTGTTTACTTTTGTCCGTATGTTTTGGCGTGGAGTTATTTAGGACAAGATTACCATAACTTTTTGACCCATATAACTGCAAATTATCGCGCGGTAACTGCCCGGCGTAGGCGTCAAAAGATCGCTAAGTGGGGAGGACCATATTCGTGTTCTGCATTGTTGATTTCTTTTGAAATCGATTGTTTTTAAGGTCTGTGAACACAAATATATGAATATGCCCCCATCCACACTTATCGATCTTTTGACGCCTACTAACTGGAAAGCTTTTGGCCTGAATATTTACAAGCCAAATACTTAAAATTGAAGCACCTTCTGCCGTTTTGGCATGAATTTCTTCAAGCCAAGCCAGCGATTTGTTTGGATTTTTAGCACGATATTGTTTACTTTTGTTCGTATATTTTGGCTTGGATTGATTTAGGACAAGATTACCATAACTTTTAACCCATAACTGCAAATTATCGCACGGTGAAGGGAAACTTTTCAAAATTCCGAGGTTGGAAAAAAAACGAAAACTCCTTTGGCCTGGATTTTTTCAAGCCAAATACTTGAAATTTAGCACCTCTTGCCGTATTGGCCTGAATTTATGTATTCAAGCCAAGCCGGTGATTTGATTACCATAAATTTTTTTACCCATAACTGCAAATTATCTCACGGTGAATGGAAAGCCTTTGGCCTGGATTTTTTCAAAGCCAAATACTTGAAATTTAGCACCTTTTGCCGTTTTGGCCTGAATTTATTCAAGCCAAGCTGGTGATTTGTTTGGATTTTAGCACGATATATTGTTTATTCGTGTATTTTGGCTTGGATTTATTAAGGATAAGAATGTCATAACTTTTTCACCCATAACTGCGAATTATCGCATGGTGAATGGAAAGCCTTTGGCTTGGATTTTTTCAAGCAAATACTTGAAATTGAAGCACCTTTTGCCGTTTTGGACTGAATTTATTCAAGCCAAGCCAGCGATTTGTTTGGATTTTTAGCGCGATATTGTTCACTATTGTTTGTATATTTTGGCTTGGATTTATTCAGGGCAGGATAACCATGCCTTTTTGACACATTACTGCAAATTATCGCACGGTGAATGGAAATTTTTTGGCCTGGATTTTTTCAAGCCAAATACTTAAAATTGATGAACCTTTTGCAGTTTTGGTGATGAACCTTTTCCAGAATTTTTTCAAGCCAAGCCGGTGACTTTCTAGTTCTTTTGGCAGGTAGTGTAATCCCACATTGTGGCTTGGATTTATTAAGGACAAGATTACAATCGCATAATCGTTTCTGTGTATCTTTGCGAATCTTTGTATTTAGTGTGATTTTGGCCTGAATATTTTCACGCCAGCTATGTTAAAGATATATTCCATATCAGGGAAATTCGGCACTTTTTAAGGTCGGCAAGATATAATTTTGCTCGATGTTTATTTGTCGTTTTTAAATGTCAGTTTTATGCTGTTTTAGCATGGTTTGAATTTTGCTGAATATTTGAGACCTGAGAATATTTTGCACTAAATAGAATATCCCTGTTCATAATATTTCGTGTTAATATTTTCCCGGTTTCTTCGTGCCTTGCTTTCTTCAAAGAATTCCCACGGGCAGTTCCAATTCTGATTTCACAACATATCCTGCACTAATGTATACTTCGTGCTCCAAGAAGGCGTCAAGTGGGTTTGAATGCGGATTTTCAAGTTTTCTCCACTTCAGACGGTTTCCGTTGATCATTAATTGCGAAATTACATCCTATATAAACTAAACGGCATTTCTGTGAACGAATGTTGCAACGATTTGAAAAATAGAACAAATACGGACGGATGCTAAGAACCGGTCGATAATTTAAAAATTATAATATATGGCTTGCTTTATACTTCCTGGCAAGAATCTGATTGTTCTATTTGTATTATTTTATGTAGTTTTATTGTTCTGTTCTCACGTTTCTTGCGTGCTTGTAAGTGTTACACGAAATGAACAAGATACGTTTTCATATTCTGGTATCTGGGATAATGGTTGTTATAATTTTTGCAAGGAGAAAAATGCATTCTTTTATAGACATTTGCCAAGTCATGGTATATGTACTTGCCAGTGTTCAAGCGACCGAAGAACGTTTATCATAGCAGGGTTAAAATGTATGGCAGATAGAGACATACGTAACACAAGTAAGTGGAACAGGGGACAGACATTTCATATGTGTCAGGTTTTTTTTCTTTCATTTTAGTTATAATCGTGGAGATTTGCACATTTCCATGTTGATTAAGAGAGTCGTTTTACACGAGGCAATTTTGGCTGCAAACATGCGACATAACTCATAATGTAGTGGTAGAGAAATTATTGTCATGGCTCACGCCCCTCGGTTTACTCTGTCTCTGATGACTATTTTCATCTTATTTCTCTTATTTTTGTTGACTACTGAAGAGCGTGTAAAAACCGTTTGGTTCAGCACAGTATATATAAAGTCCAGGTCGCAATTTCTTTGTCATGTACGTATCCGACGGGGCATTTGTGCTTGCCCCTCCCCCAAAGATTAGTTTTCGATCCCCTCAACTCCCCACTCCATGACTGGCACTCTCGCTGAATATTTAAATTTTGTTAGTTATTTTTAGGGAACATTTCAAGTTAGGCGATAGGCAACTAAATTCTTATAGAACATTTCGAGCATTAGAGGATTAAATATGTGTCACAATTAGTTCCAATTAAATCAACGGCGTTTTTGTGACGCCATCAAAGATATAAAAACCTAGCTTAAAACAAAGACAAACAACATAACTTCAAATACTTTGGTATACAGTACCAAACGCATGCGCTTTGTAAGACAATCAGGAAACAATTTTAATTTAATCTCAATGCAGCTACTTGAGTCGAATGCGGAAAATAATAGAAAAATCGATGTAGTGAACGTAGACGTAATAAAGATTTGCTGTATTCTCAATTATTTAATTTATGTGTGACATCACGAATTTGAAATAGGTTGGATGTATGTCACTAGTCACAACTCGGCAAACTATTTTCCATGAAAGAAAAAATGAACTCTTGCCATCAATTTCAAATCAAGATGACAAATCTTTAAATTTCAAAACCATTAATTTTGGACGATTAATTTCCTCCCTATTCACACTCTTCCCCCGCCCCTCTCCTCAGAGTCCTCTACTTATCCCTTGTCATTCATACAGTGTGTATAGAAAAAAGAGGTAATTGAATTTCAGCGCGCTGTTGTACGTGAATTACCACGGCGGCGTATGAACATTTTTTTTTCATTTTCGGAAAGATAAGGCTTTAATTAATAATTATTGAATGAGGTTGAGCACGATATGAAGAATTATCAAGCCCGAAGTTTGCCGTTATCAACCGAAGCCGAAGGCTGAGGTTGATAACGGCAAACTGAGGGCTTAATAATTCTCCATATTGTGTGAAAACCGAGTTCAGTAATTGTTTTCTTATTTATTTAAAAAATTTAAAACAATCGGAAGCCATTTGTATTTTATTTGTATTAAGAAAAAAAATCGTCGTTGTCATATCAATGGCGTCAGCGAGTCAATATGACTCTTGTCGTCATAGTAATATGGCGCAAACGCGTCCAATTTTTTTCATATTGGCTCTTTGACGTCATTTTGCTAATATGAATGTGAAAAATCCATATTTGGTTAGCCATTGAGTTGATATGACAATTCCATAGTTGCTTGTTAGCCAATCGGAAACCAGGAATTTTTAAATAAATAATAATAGGTATTGAATGACATGTTTTTCATGCCATGCAAGTGGAGAAAAAAAGCAAGTACGAGTTCGATAAAAAATGTTAGACCCGATTCGCATATTTTCACCCGTGTTATATAGCAGTACATAACAAAAGAAAAGCAATTAATCACGACTTTTTTATAGCTTAGCTAAGATTTATTCCTACTTCATACTAATTATATGAATATGTGCGTAGTTTATTGCAGAAGTTCAATTAATCGACTTAAGTCCCGAAGGGGGTTAATTTTAAATGGTTTTAGACCAAATCTCAATAGACAATAGTGAAAATATGCGACTCTAGCTGACTAACATTTTTATTAGATTCGTATTTGCTCACTTTTTATCCATTTGCCATGAAGAATATATCATTTAACAGATCTCGGTCATACGCAGAGTAATTCAGATACAATAGCGCGCTGAACTTCAATTACCTTTTTTTATATACACTGTATAGTCGAAATTTTGAGACGGCCTTTTATTCTTATACCATTTCTAGAGCAATCGTCTTTGAGATTCTGGCTGTACAAATATGAACAACCTGAGGGAGCTCTGAAAGTTATACCATTTGATTCAAATGTAAACACAATCCGGTTCGAACTACATAGCCCTGGTGATAATAATTCTAAAAAATGTGCCCTGAACGATATTGAAGAGCTCAGCCACGAAGACTTTAGACAGTGGAATTCCGTGTTGGAATATATAGATGATCCTGGATTAGTTGGCCATAGTGTCCATGATCGATATGAAGGGATGTTAACATTTAAAGTGAGTTAAGTTTGTGATTAATTTATTGCTGGCTGCAGGCGCAGCGGGGGGGGGGGGTGGCGGCTAAGAGTTATTACAGTTATGGTTATATATCTATGATTTCATAAAGTCTTAAGTTTGAGCCGCATCGATCTCTATTCCAATGACCACGCACAATTTCCTGTCTCTCCTGATATTTTTCGTCATGAATTATTAATGAGTTTCCCAACAATACTATTCTAAGTGCAATCATGCGTAACATTGGCTATAAAACAAGGGGATCTCAATAGTTCAGGGTCAGTGTGTTAAACGCGGCGCCCGGGTGTGTTAGTTGGAAAGACATAGCTGTGTATACATGTGTGTATATATAGGTAGGAAGCAGCAATATTGCGTCACACATTCTGGTTTAGCGCTTTTCCCCACCCGTGCCCTCCCCAAGGAACGTTTACTCCCTCGCTCCTCGGCTTACGGGCTTGCATTTCCCAAAACTATCTACCTGTAAGCCAATGGGAGCATGAGGGCAGTTGGAATAGAATACTATTTAAAGCTTCAAGTTTTAGTATATAAATTTGTGTTTTGTAATATTGGCACATTTCCTTTGCAAATCAGCGGTGTATTGAAAAGATTTGCGTGTGTAAATTGAGGTAGTCATCAGAAATAAAGACTACCATGCACTGTTTTTATTAATTAAAGGACATTGGCACCCAATATTTTTATATATCTATTAGGTATACTTGCGGAATATTTAATTTCATATTTTGGCCGGTTTGTCGCGTGTAGTTGTTGAGAAAATTTGATAAAAAGTTCAACAGTTGTCCGCCATTTTGAAAATAAGCGTGTATGCTAATTTATGCCACAAAATAAATTATCTGACGCCATTGACTGGGTAAACACAATTTCATGACTATAACCAATAGTCCAATACCGAGTATTGCCGCGCGTAGTGTATTTTGAGCCGAAACAAAAGGCAGTAAAGTTCTACCAAGTATGTAACTTGTTTGTAACACTATTTCTCATAGTATATATCCTACTCCGTGTTAAATAAACGCAGAAATTCGAGTGTAACAAGACAAATACTAATTAATGCAATGTTTCATGATCAATTACCTGTATTGTAAATTGCGCCATTCCTTGCTTTCCCAGTCGCTTAATACGTTTTTTTTATCTGATTGTATAGACTTATCTTGTTTGATTGCGGAGAGTGTTGGCCAGTATAATGCTCAAAACGACATATTTTTAGCTAACATAACACGCACGCAATAGAATTCTCTCTTGTAGTTTTGGTTCTAGTCATTGTCACAAAGTTTATTGACCTTCGAGATAATTTAAAAAAAAAATTTCCAAGATGGCGGCGAAACACAAAGTTTGCATGCATTTTACTCGCAAACGAAAATGTTTGAAAACGAAATGATAATATTCTCATAGTTAGGTCGTTCGTCAAGTAGGATTGAAATAGTCAATAAAAATTTTCGGTGCCATTGTCCTTTAAATTTAATGAGTTTAAAAGACGACCTACCCTATGACTTCATTGGCTCCACTTCTCAGTCTCAAATCTGACCAACTTTTACTCCCATTCCTTTTCCTAGCTGAGCATCCCCACTAAGTAAAACCCACCTATTGACAGCTTTTTAATTTGAATTTGTTGTTTTACATAGTGGAAGGTCAATTCTGCTAGATTTGTAAGCCGCATAATGAGGATAAATGTGACGTGTGCATCTCCCATACTGCGGTCAAGTGATTATTACCTTGGTTTGATGGCATTCAAAGTTAATGGAACGTTTAAAGGTAAAGAAAGTAATGTCATTTTCTTACATTGCGTACTTCTTTCTCACATGAGATTTGGGCGAAAATGTATTTGCGTTTATATTCATCCCGCTCCAAATCCTAGACTAAAGATGGTCGTTTCGTCCAGCAAGCGGGATCCTGGTCTCATATATGGTTTGACTTTGTCCTGGTCGCATGTAAACATGCAGGCCTTTAAGGATTAGTGTACACCATGGTATCGCACTAATCGCAGGCTTTTGTTACGTTATTATTCTTATCTTACCCAAAATCAACAAATAACGATACAAATATCTTGCTTGGTACATTTACAATAAGAATCAGGTAAAAGGAGCAGCAGATCTGCTGATCTACTCCGCCAATAAAATGGCCGCCGGCAAGAATATATTTGAGTCCGCAATACCACGGTGTGACAGTAATTCTTTAATCTGTTATGGCAGTTTTAATTCACACAGAGTGGTAGAATTATACATATACCATTGAGGTTGGGGATAACACGCTGGTCATATTCAGCAATTTTCTCCTAGTACCACTAACTCTCATTTTCCAGCGGACTTGCGGCGAAAAATTGAAAGTTTTGCCTTTTGCACATGTAGAACTAGCCATTTTGTGTAACATGTCCGCTGACAATACGAGCCGCAACAAGTGGGAGAATTTCCCTAAATTTGACCGCGTGTAAACGAAGAAATAGGGTTAGAATTAAATTAGAGTTCGAAATAGACTTAAGATGGATTTAAGAGAACGATCAGAGTAGAGGATTAGAGTAGAGGATTAAGACTAAAGTTGAGTACTGAATAGAGTTGAGGATTAGGATTAAATTTGGAAAGTAGAGTTAAGGATTAGGATTATTAATTAAAGTTAAGGATTAAAGTTGAGCTTCAGAGTTGAGTATTAGAATTTGAGTTGAAGATTTAAGATTAGGATTTAGCGTCATAATTAGGTCCGGATTAGGGGGAAAATTAGGATTGGGATTACAATTGTTATTATAAGGATTACAGTTAATATTAGGAACAGAATTGGAATTAGAGCGTTGGAAATAGGGTTAGGAAACAGAGTAGAGATAGGATTAGAGTTGCATACAAGATTAGGATTATAGTAAAAGACTATAATTAGAATTAAGATTGGAATAAAACCAGGATTGGCATTGGCGTTATCATTATAATTTGAGAATAGAGATTAAGATTAAGAATATAACTGGAGTTATGGTTAGAATTAGAGGTAGGATGATGATATATAAAGATTTGGATAAGAATTGTAAGGATTAGTAAAGATAAAGGAATAGGTTAACATAAACTGTGGCCATGCTAATTTCACTTAAATATTATTTAGTTCCCAAAAATACCGTTCCATCATCAACTTTGGCTCCTCCTGTATTCACGACATTTTATACCTCTCCAACGTCATCTTTTGAATCAGTAATCTCTGTACATAGCAAACCTGCGATATCACCATCTCAAACTATACCTGGCTCTAAAGGCAAGTGGGGTGGGGTGGGGTTGGAGGGCGAAGGGGTAAAAAAATTCTTCGGACATTATATTTCTCATACTACTTTTTTTCTTCATATTTTCGTACATTTCTCCAAGTTTTTATAGGTAGAATTATTCATTATTAATTTTTATTCTGTTTCACTCTATTTTCCCCTATCAAAGTCATGTTTTGCCGACTACGGAAACAATATGCCGACAGGGATTCACTGTTTTGCCGACTACCCCTCCCGCTTAGCGCCGCCCGTGTCTGGTACTCTGTCGGATATTGGAAATATCGGAAAAATATCTCTATTGGAAATAAACGCTCGACGTTTGCAAATGCGGATTTGAAGTTTGTTAGGAGTGAAAATATTATAAACACTTTTGTTTTTTAACCAGTCAAAATTATTATTTAACCGTAAATAAGGCCCGGACCATATATGTAGAACATCCAGCCGGATATTTTTCAACTAACGGCATTGGCAGGATTGGAAACTCGGTAAAGTTCAAAACGAGCTATCATTTTGTATTGAGAGGGTTTCACGTAAAACTTTGCTGATTACAGCAATGCTATTGGATGATTGCTTCGGAGTGTCAAAAATTTATTGTCGTCACTCTTCGCCGTACACAAGTTTGCATAAACATGGAGATAAAGATAGAACAATGACTTTCGTTAAATTTCCAATCCAAGTTAGCCTACGTTATATTTAATCAATCCACGGAATTAAGTCTCGCATATTAATTTCGTGAAAATATTATTTAGTTCCCAACAATACTATTGCATCATCATCTTTGGGTGCTTCTGTAACCACGAAGATTTACCTCTCTCCAACACCATCTCTCGAATTTACAGTCTCTGTATATAGCAAATCAGTGATACCACCATCTCAAAATATACCTGGCTCAAAAGGCAAGTAACTAAACGAGTAAATGGCTTTGAGTTGCATTTTAGTAAAGTGAAGTTTGTACGGTGAATTTCAGTTGCAGTATAATGTTTGAGATGTGGTGTTGCTTCTTGTGTGTAGTGAAAAGTATAAGGTAGCGGAAGCACCTCAAACATGACTGAGCTGTGGCCCTATTGCTAGTGATCCCCTTCCGGTAATAGTAGTGAAACCCCTCACTATGGAGACCAAAGGGATGCCGCCAATGACGTCACGCTGCTCCGAAAGTAATTAGTATGCAAGATATGTGACGTAACTTTGCTGGCCCTAACCCTAACCCTGGACCAGATAGCGCGACCGATTAACGCGGGCAGGCCTGGGCCAAACGTGACAGGTAGCGCGACCAATTAACGGGACATGCTCTTGCGATAGCTCAGTTGGTAGAGCGGGGGACTGTAGTTCCTTAGGTCGTTCGTTCAAACCAAACTCAAGATTTAAAAACTCTTTTTGGCGCTCGGGAAAATGTATATGTATTTCGGAGCCTAATTCGGAATAATCAACCTTTGAAAGCTTACAGCGAAGCATATAGTCTAAATAGCTCGGAGTTTGGCTCGGAGCCGGTCCGTTCGAAGCATAGTCTTTAGTTAACAATGCTTGGTTCATGTCTACTCTACACTACCTCTTCGACTACGAAAAATGGTACATTTTTATTCTGTGGGAAAAAACTTTTAGAACAGTTGTAATATATTTTGCGATAAAAACATGTAGTCGTTATATACGTTGTTATGTGTTGCTAAGTCATTAGCGACGCTTGGGTGCATGCATATATTAACGTACAACATATTTGTACACTTATCAGGCAGGCGGGTTGCGCGGGCGGAAGAGCGGGCTCTGCAGGTAAAGGCTTACACAAGATTTCAGTTTTAAAATTGCATTTATTTCTTCAAAACGTTTTACAAAATTTAGTACGGTCTACTTCTGAGAGCATAACGTTTAGGTGTTTTTGTTATTTTTAAAGAGTTCTCATATTCTTGTCTATCCTCAGGAGATAATCTTGCAACATCTTCATGCTTCATTGGAATATATTTCGGTCTTTCGTTTAGTAAAAAACGTTCATAATCCTCTCTTTCTTTCGGTTTCATCATAGCCAAGTCACTTTCTTTCCAATCAGCAGAGTCTATCCAATTGTAGAAAAAGTTGCGCTTCAGTCTTGGTCGTTTCTTTTCTGTTGGTGGTGGCGTAAGGAAATTAGGTTTAGGAGTAGCAGGCACTGGTGGTGGTATTTCCGCTGGTACAGGCGTAGGTGGCACTTGTGGTGGTATCTCTGCAGGCATTAACGTTGATGTTTGAACAGGGGCTTGAGCCGGGACATCCATCTTATTTTTGAATGTGAGAAATCGGTTTAGTTGATCAGAATATAATTTGCTTTTTTCCACAGCGCTAAGTTGTGGTGCATCCATGATTTCTTTCATTCGCTGCTCGGCATCATACATGGCATTTAGAAGCGGTGGTTGACGATACGATTGTTTTTGTATAAACTTTTCAATCTCGCCGGGAAGTATATTCGTCTTGAGCCGTTGTTGATCATCTGTTGTTGGCTTTAAATCCAACATCAAATACCCGTGAGGTCGGCTCGTAGCATCTTCATAACTCCTCATAAATTTTTGTACTCTTCCCGGATCTACTTGCCTTGCAAGCATAGAAATTTGCTGTTTATCTCTTGGTGACTTGAACAGCACGATATAATGAGCATTAAGGCTGATATTTCTCATTTATTTGCCTTGATGGAATATATTTTGGACAATATAGATGATGGACAAATTACGGTGATGGCTTCCTTTCGTAAAAAGATCAGAAATACGTTTGTCTTTGCCAGATTGTGCCATAAGGTCGTCCAATACGATCAAGTTCCGTTGCGATACGTCCAAGTAATCTGCGTTGTCGATGTTTTCAGGGATGCCTTTATTGAACTCGATTCCAGACATCGTTCTTATCATATCAAAATAGGAGAGTTGCCATTGACCATAACACCAGATAATACGTTGAGGAGCAGGACTTATAGTTTTCTGAGCATTCTCCAGGAGAGATTTTACCCATACAGTTTTGCCACTTTGTGTACACCCAGCTACAATGCAAGTAAATGGGTGTTCCAAAACTGTAACTCCGTTCACCGTAAGAGTTTGTTGCCCAAGATTACGAGTTCCACATGCATGGACAACCTTCTTGTGGCAAATAGGATTACTCGCATTTGCAAATGTTTTACCACAGATGTCGCATTCATAAGACATGTTTACTTCGCAAGAGTCAAAGTGAAATGATTTAAAGCGAGGATGAAGAGGTATATTTATCCCGTTTGCTATAGTCATTAAGACTACAGTAAAGACTATGAAAGACTATAATCTTGATTATGAAGACTATAGTACTGACTATGAAGGACTATAGTCCTGACTACGAAGACTATAGTCCTGACTATGAAGACTATATTAAAGACTATGAAAGACTATAGTAAAGACTATAAAGATTATAGTAAAGACTATAAAGACTGTAGTAAAGACTATGAAGGACTACAGTTATAACTATGAAAGACTATAATCCTGACTATAAAAGACTATAGTCCTGACTATGACGACTATATTAAAGACTATGAAAGACTATAGTAAAGACTATGAAAGACTATAGTAAAGACTATAAAGACTATAGTAAAGACTATGAAGGACTATAGTCCTGACTATGAAGACTGTAGTAAAAAAACGATTAAGACTATAGTCTAGACCTAGTCTGCATCTCATGAACAGATTCGCTTTCTATGCAATTTCTTGAAAAACTTTACTTATCCTAAAGAAACATTGAACAAACTTGGACTATTTAAAGACGATCTCGCTGATTTAGCGGCAGAAGTAAAAGTTTTATAAAGAACAGGAAAATTCTTGTTCAGCGCGGGAGTGGTTTTCTAGGATTGGTACTTGCGCCACTTTTAGAGGGCCTTGCAGAATTAGTATAAAATGACCATCACTAATTCACATTGTCATTTCAACCATGGACAGCAAGGAAAGATCATCTCCGAGACATTGGCGTGTTGAAGATATACTTGGACACTTAAACGATAATGTTGATAAACACATTGCGGAAGAACTTCTTCACTCCATTCTCACATCCACGGATATTCTCACATGGAATCTTCAAGGGGAAATTGTATACAAAGGACAGAATATACGTGGAACAAATATTGTAGATCTTTTGCAATATACTGTTTTACCATATAATACTGAAATTCCGAAACCAGCAGGACTGAATATATTTCTCAAAGGTCTTGCAAAATTGGATATTGATAAAAGCCTAGTCGTAAATGGGCGTTTCCTTACAATGCTAGCCCCCAAGTGGTCCTACCAGGATATACAGTCTGACAAATCCGAGGATGAGTCTGAAGACATGGACACAGTTTGTAACGGTTGTAACAAAGATTTAGACATCTCCCATTTGGCCACATGTTCCATATGCACATGGACAGATTTTTATCCAAATTGTAAGAGGTGTCATTGTACGATCTGTGATTTTCGGCTGTCCAAAGGAAATTTCACGTATGTAATCGCCTGTTGCCAACATTGTCATTGTGATGAAATTATGGATGTTAGTACGGATAAAAGACTTTTTTACCATAAAATAGGCGAACAAAGTGATATTTAATCAGTTTACTGTGTGAATTTGAACTGAACACATCAACATGGTGAGAGGTACGCTTGTTGTAAACACAAAACTATTGAAAGACTATTTCTTGAGGCAGCAGCGTGGTGGGAATATCGCTGGGTTTTATGGTGCACGTATGCAAAGGGGATAAGGGATCGGAAGCATTTTCAAGAGCCTTGCAAGATATGCTATTCCTCTATTCAAACAAGGAGCTAAAGTTTTTGGCAAAAGAGCATTACAAGCAGCCACAGAAGTTTGTCAAGATGTACTTAAAAATGTAAGAGAATCTGTAAAGACTCACAGAGGGAAAATTGTTAAAGACTTTGTTGAGCAAGGATCAAGGACTCTTCTGCGTTAAACGGGACATGGAAGCAAAAGAAGGCGAAGTCAACGCAGCAATATATCATCAGTCAAGAAGCAAAAACTGGAAGAAGATCCAAGACGTCTCAAATGGATTAGGAAAGATGAAAGCGACTGCGATGATAAAAGCAGCCACGACGATGAATCTGAAAGCGAAACATCTCAAACAAGTGACGATTAGAAGCATAAAAATAACAAAAACACATAAACGGTATGCTCTCAGAAGTAGACCGTACTAAATTTTGTAAAACGTTTTAAAGAAATAAATGCAATTTTAAAACTAAAATCTTCTGTAAGCTTTTGCCTGCAGAGCCCGCTCTTCCGCCCGCGCAATCCGCCAGCCTGATAAGTGTACAAATATGTTGTACGTTAACATATGCATGCACCCAAGCGTCGCTAATGACATAGCAACACATAACAACGTATATAACGACTACATGTTTTTATCGCAAAATATATTACAACTGTTCCAATTATAATGATCCTTATATCTATAAGGTTTGCTAAATAATGCTGCAGCAAACAACTTTTTCTTGATCGTAATACGACAAATAGGTCAAGATAACTTGTAGTTCATGACTCTCAATTCTATAAAAGATTGTGCTTGCATCCAATGTTTTATTAAAAATTTATTAAAAAATACGGACATATCTCAAGATGTTTCTGTACCTAGCAGCAACGCATAGTAAGCCAATCTTCCTTTGATGGCGTGGGACGCAAAAAAATGCTGAGCTCAGCGAAAATAATGACTGTTTGTCTGAACATGTCCACGGCCGCCCGTAATAATATCCATTTATATCCATTAGAATCCTATTGGTTATGCAAGTTCATTAAGGGAATTAAACCCTTAATTACCTCAACCTTTGTGTTTCACACGTGGGAATTACCTGACAACGCTGCCATCAGAATACTTATTTACCATCAGAAAAATTATTGAATTTGTCCGAGTTTTAGTACTTTAAAAACCTAGCACTAAGATATAGAAATCGCTTGACAATTATATATCATGACCTCTAACTTCCATGTGTTTATAGAACTCTAGACAGCAACATATTCTCTCGTATATAGACCCCATATGGCAGACAGGGACTAAATATTAGTTTAATTGTAGATACATAACTCTTACCGCATGCTATATATTTCTCAGCGTTTTGACCCTTGATAATATTTATATATTACTTAACAACAGAACATGTAGCTGTATACCCCGAATATAAAAGTTGTTTATTCCTCTAGGAGCTAAATTATAGAAATCATTTGACAATAGCAGCAAAATGCTATAGCTGTGCTTATAAAACCCTAGACAATAACATATTCTCTTGTATATAGCCCTACTTTTCATATGGGAGACGCGATTTAAATATTAGATATGGGAACGTTAGCAACATCTGTAAATGTAAAAAATCCTCAAACCTCCAATCATAGTAAATCGACATTAATCCCTATATTTCAGAAACTATTTGTAATTCTAATTGGTCGCCTGTCACAGTTGGCCCAGGCCTGCCCGCGTTAATTGGTCGCGCTACCTGGCGTCATAGATTTTGCATGCTCATTATAAAATTCGCCAGATTGTTAGCCGAACAAAGTGACGTCATAGACTTTGCATACTAATTAATTTCGACACCTAAGTTTGCATACTAATTACTTCCGCCGCCAGATGGGGGGGGGTATCACTACTGACCGTTAATGCCTTGCTGGTGCATGTCAGATCTGTATTCTGCATTTTCGTTTGGCCGATTTAGATCGGTCCGTATAGCTATCCCCTTTTTACATTTGCGTTTCGCCGGCATATTAGCAATTCAAGTTTTTTTTTGTGTGATTTCTCGCATGTACGGTTTGTGATAAACTGATAATGAGTGAATGACACCTAAAACCCTTGCCAAAACACTCTTTACTAAATCGGCCAAATCTAATATCGTCTTTTACGGAGATTGAAATATTCTCAGATTGTCACCACAAAAAAAATATAGAAACGCGCAACGTTTTATCTGATTCCCTCCAAACTTTGCCACAATGTTGAACAATAGTACAGGAGCAAAACCGTGTTTGCGTTTTTAGTGTGAAGTTTCACTTCACACTGTTGTGATGGCTGGCGAATTCACACGAATCAGTCAGTCAGGCAATCAGTCACTCAGTCAGTCATAGAGTAAACTTTCCGGGGGGTGTATACGATTTATGTTCGCAGTGATTTATTGTACTTAGTCAGTGCTTTGAAGGTTATTTAAGCAATTTTATTTATTTCCTTTAAATATTCTTTTGTCCTTTTGCCAAGTTCACAAAAATTTCGAGGAATCGTTGTCGTTATTGTAAATTTTTGTAATTTCAGAACATTCGCTTCTCATGTTGTGTAAAGGATCTTTCCCCCCGGAACACCCGATTTTTTCTATAGCAGGGCAAATGCGCATCCGCTATGAAGCCGTAGATCACGATGCTAGGAAGGAGCGACAGTGTTGTTTTCAAATGTATTAATTTAAACATTTTAGACGTGAATATTGAGTAAATCTTTGAGAATCTACGCAATAAATAAATTTATGTTATGCATGACGGTCTTTCAATCAAGTACTGATATATGTGGACGGTATATTCATTAATATACAGAGCTAGGAAGGAGCGACGTGACAGTGTTGTTTTCAAATGTATAAACATTTCAGACGTAAATATTGAGAAAATCTTTGAGATTCTAGGCATTCAATTGAGTGCCGATATTATTTTCACGGCATACTCGTTATACAGAGGTACAGTATACGTAGGCAGAAGCGAGACAGTGTTGTTTTCAAGTATATGAACATTTCAGACATGAATATTGAGAAAATCTTTGTCCGTTGAGATTCTACGCAAAAATCTTTGTCCTTTGAGATTCTACGCAATATTAATAATACTATTATGTAGTATTAATATGTTGTGCATTACCGGTATTCAATTAAGTGCCCATCGATATTATTTAGAACGTGTATTCATTATACACTGTTATTGACTGTATAAGGTGTATACATCACAGAATAGATGGCTACGCTCAGTACAAAGAGCGAAACAACTATTAAACAGAAGCGGGTAAACGTTTGTACGGCGTTTACGAAGAAAATAACTTGCGAGTCAGAGCTCCTTAATTAAATAAGAAAGACGATGAGATAGCCAATGCGTTATCACCAACGTGTTATCGCCAATCGCTTGGCTCGCCAACAAGCTTTATGCAATAGAAAAAAAAAGCAAGGAGGTACATGTAGCCAACGTGTACCGTCACGGGCCTTGTCTTTGTTTACTGTCTAGCACAACGCCGTTGTCAACGGTGTAAACTCTTGTTCAGTGCAACGATAACTCTACCAGATCTTACGAGAATCAATCTGTAGTATTCTGTAAACAGAACTGATCAAAGCTTGTCAAAACTGCTTTAAACACTGCTTAATTGTAAAACTATTGAAATCTAAAGTGACATTATTCAACACATGCGAAAAGCTGAAAATAGACGTGACACTGGGAAAAGTCAAAGGTCAGTGAAACTTGTTATTGTGAAGCATGTCACAATTAGGTTAAAATGCGGAAGCGGATGGAGCGGATCCACGGAACGGATATGCGGATAGAATACGGAACGGATGAGAATAAAATGCGTCCTTTTAATGATGTAACGACGTAGTGCTTATTATTCATAACATATCTTATACAGCTATTTCAATTATAGTTTTAGATAAATTTAGCATAGCAGTAGCCTCGTGGGGAACTTTTAGCGACAGCTGCCAATACAAATGAAAATTTAGCATTGTGTAGCATCACAATAAATAGATGAATTGCATCAGTTTCACAAGGCAAGTTTCTTATGTGTTAGGCTTGTTTCAAACGTCACGCTACTCGTGTGCCGAGCGTATTAAAAGCAATAAATAATGAGATGTAAGCCATCAGCTTTTCTAGGTTGTCGACGACCATATATAGTTCTTGCAGTGTCTTTTTCAATTCGAAACTTCACACTATCCTTGGATCCCTAGTTTCCTTTCTGGATCAGATGGAAATCTTAGAAAACAAAAGTATAACGAACTTTTAACCCCTATTATGTTGAACAAAATAGAAATGTGTTAATGCACAATACAATCGCAAATTCCAAAATTAATACAGCACACTGTTGTTACTTGTTGGTATGCGTTTTCATTGTTTTCTATTAATTAGTAACAATTTTTACGACTATTAGAACTTCTTTTATATAAACAGCATTACAGCAACTAGTAATAGTGGTTAATAAGTTATACCAAAGTTAGACAACAAGCGCTGCTTGATCAGCCAAGAAGTTTCAAATAATACATCAACAGCTATGGCATGCAGCTACAATGGAATTATACTCACGAGTGAAACGTTCTTGGATACTGCTTTTTTGTTTTTGATTCTTCGTCATCTGTTCCGTCGCTGTCACTTCGATTATTTTCAACCCCTTTTAATTTCTTTCTCCGCTTACTGCAGCCAAAAGCGCAACATTCAGTACCGTACTTTCCCATTTTTGTAGAACGCAAAAGCTTTGTGTTTATAAAATGTTGTCACACGAAAATAGCACTAATTGATTTTGGCGGGCTTTTTGTAATTAACTGATGTAGTTAATAATTACTTACGGTAGTCTATTTT
Organism: Paramuricea clavata; assembly: GCA_902702795.2. NCBI lineage: Eukaryota > Metazoa > Cnidaria > Anthozoa > Malacalcyonacea > Plexauridae > Paramuricea > Paramuricea clavata. The sequence goes on from CACRXK020007953.1 coordinate 20,980, forward strand.
ACACCGATTTTACATAGTATTTTTCACTTAAAAAATGTAATTTTTTGTTCAGTCATAATATCAAATTGTATATATATAAATTTTTAATAAATAGGATAAATCTATCAGCCTAATCACAAAAAAATGTATTGGTTATAAAACATTGTTTGTTGACTGAATATTGCAACCTGCTGAGATCATTTTAGCTTTGTCTTTTCTTCATGGAGTAAATTAGGCTTTTAGGTTTCAAGAAATTGTGACATTGTTATATGTTCTGCTCCTCAATAATACAGATCAATTAATAAACAGCATAATATGTATATTTTATGAGACTGACTGCTGCCTTGACAGACCTACACATTACAATTGCATTAAAATACAGTACTGCTTACAAAACTTTTACTTTAGTCATTTTATAGGAAGCTCTTTTCGATTGGGGAGGGGGGCTGAAAGCGAAGGCCCAAGGACATTTTTAAATGTAAAGTCTCTGAAATGCCATTTCCTGGACTTTGGGGAAGATTTGACAGAATTCTGATGGTCAGAAACCAGCATTTTACTGATTTTAGTATGTTGAAATTTACAATTTAGTAGTACTAAATGGACAAAGCATATTTAATGAACTATATATTGGATAAGTTGCAGGAAAGTATGGGTAATATCTTCATTCTTTGCAGTTTGTCATGGATTAAATGATAAAGGTCTGCATGATTTTGAAAAAAATGGGGGGGGGGGGCTGCAACCCGCCTGGTCGCTACGGC
>CACRXK020007954.1:0-21715 GCA_902702795.2 Paramuricea clavata
AGGGATCCAATAATCGTCGCGTACTTTACTCATGGTTAACCCAACCCCGCCGTGCAGAGTGTAAAGATGTGCACGTTCGACAATCTTCAGAGATAGGAGGTGATTTGATGGCAAGTAAATTGGATAAAACCCTTGAATTCTCCCCTTACACACGTAAATGCCTTCTTCATTTTTCTGGAGATTCAATCGTTGAGAATGTTCCTTGAACTGAACAGAATTTTCACCGTCCTCTTGAGCTCGTTTAATCAGAAATTTCAATTGTTCCTCAGTCTCTTCAGTCGTTAGTGGTCCGCTAATTCTTTTACTTCTTCGACAATTGACGGCAAATCTTTTGATCCATGCTAAAATCCGCACAGTTTTCCATAGGGTTGTTTTCGCTAAAAGGTCGTCAAAGACATCTGATTTTCGTTGAACAGCAGCTTTCATCACGGTCTTGATTGTGCGACTTTCGGACTCCGACACATCAGAAGGTTTAGCAACAATCTGTTCCGGCCAGCTGTCGGAATTGTTCAGCCATGAAGGACCGCTCATCCACATTTCGTTAGTTTCTAAGTCACTTGATCCCCGACTACCGATATCCGCAGGATTCTCTTTACTAGGCACGTATTTCCAAACGATTTCTTCCTTCTCGTTTATTTTCTCACCCCGATTGGCCACGAATTGTTTATATCTTCCCTGACCTTGGATCCATTGAAGGCAGACAGTTGAATCAGACCATGCGAATACACCGGCAATTTGTATATGACTAAGAACTTTGAATGTGTTGTGTAGGAGGTTACTTAGCATGTGGCAACTCACTAACTCCAGGCGCGGAATAGTCAAGTCCCGTTTGGCCAATCTTGTTTTCGAAATCAGGAACCCTTGACTAATCACTCCAGCTTGCTTGATAATAGCGTAGATCACAGCGCAACAACCAAGAAGGCTCGCATCTGCGAATCCATGAAGAATCAATTCGACAATCACACCGATTTCTCTAGGTATTGCTCTTGGCATCTTCAACTGGACAGGTAAATTCTTCAACCATTTCTCCCATCGCCGCTTTAGTTCGTCAGGTAGATCTGCATCCCATCCCAACTTAGAATCACAGACATCTCGAAAGATCACTTTGGCCGTGAGTAGAATAGGAGCTGCTAATCCCAGCGGATCATAGATTTTCGCCATAGTTCTCAGGACGATTCTTTTCGTAACTTCATTTTCGTTTGGTGGAAATGTCACTGACAAAGTGTCTTCTGATTTGTTCCAGCCTAATCCAAGAAGTTTGGTCTCCGATGGTGTTGTCCCTAGACTTTCCTTCGCATAGGTAGTTTCTCCATCTTCCTTTACATCACTTTCTAATTCTGCGGCGTTCGAATGCCATTTATGTAACATGAACCCACCTTCTCCCAGGATTTTTACAGCATCTTCTTTAATTTCTCTCGTTTCTTCCACTGTGTCGCTTGCAATGTTTATATCGTCCACGTATGTACCATCTTTAAGTTCTCGAACACAAATCGGATGATCTTGTGAGTACTTGTGAGTAGGTGAACGTTCAATGTCCCTCCAAGAATGAATGGACTTGGACCCAGACCAAACATAAGTCTTGTCATGCGGTAGATCTTCTCTTCTCTGGTGTGCAAGTTATTTATCCACAGGAACCTCAAGGCGTCACGTTCGGTTTCTCTGATAACAATCTGAAGAAACGCTTGCTTTATATCTCCAGCTAATAGCACAGGTTTAACTCGGTTTCGCAAAAGGATATCTAACAACTTTCGTTGAAGTGGAGGGCCAATCTCTAGACAGTCATTCAGTGACGGACTATCTTCGTTAACCTTTGCGGAGGCGTCGTAGACGATACGAACTTTTGTTGATTCAGCTTGTTCCCGAACGACAGGTTTATGTGGGATGTAGTGTTCGTGCTTCTCGTTTGGTTCTGTTGGTGCAATCTCTACAATTCCCTGTTCCACTTGGTCTTCGATAATTTGATGGTATGTCTCAAGTAAGGCAGGTTGTTTATCCAGTCGCTTCAGTAGTGACTGAAATCTCGGTCGTGCAACGTTGATGTTGGTTGGTAATTTGGGATGGCTAGCTTTCCATGGTAGTGCTGTCTCGTATTTTCCATCTTCTCTCCAAGTTAACTGTTCTTTGAACTCCTCAAGCACGGTTGTTTGATCACCTTCAGGTCGATCCTTGAGCCCCAGAACATCTAAACTACAAAGTTCCATGTAGTCTTCGTGTGTGCTTCTCGTTAACATTAAATATGAGTGATTCATTTCCCGTCCCTGCGACATGATTGTCCACCCGAGTCTCGTTCTCTCAGCCACAGGTTTTCCATCATCTCCAACTTTAGCAGGTGTGGTTGTTTTGACTCGTGAATAATCACTAGCACCCAGTATCATGTGAACTGGCAACATTGGCTTCGTGTCAACATCGTCCATCTCTATGCCTTCAAGGTGTGAATTACTGGCAATAACTTCTCTATAACGGGGATTTTGCAAGGTCAGTAGCACTGGTCGATCAACACAATTCACTTCAGACGACATGCTAAAGTTTTTATTAATGTTTGTGATTTCAACATTGTAAACATCAATCGTCTTCGTAGTTGTATGCAACATCATCTCTATGGTTTTGATCTCTTGTCTAATTGGCTTCTTTTTTGTTAAGTTCATCAACGTAGAAGATACATAAGAATTTCCTGAACCAGTGTCCAGTAACGCTCGACATTTAACTCCTTCTACTTCAACAACTACTACAGGATATATCACGTTGGATTGGTTCGGTTGGCACATTGTAGGGCTTGGTTCAGCTTTGTCACAAATGGATGTATGATGTTTACGTTGGCACTTGTAACACTGGGTATTACTTTTGCACTCTCTTGCTCTATGTTTTTCTCCCGTACAGTTAAAACACCGTCTCTTTATGCTTAGTATTCTCTTTCGCTGTCCGACATCGACAACTTTGGTACATTCCACTGATCTATGGTCGTCATTTTCACAATATACACATTGACGTTGCTTTACGTGATCTCTTGTTGCAAATTGATTGTCTCTTTGCTTAAATTTTGGATGTTGTCCGCCATCTTTATCTCCAGGTTGTAGGGGATTGCGCTCGACCCATTGACGTAAAGCTTCGACAAGTTCCGTAAAGGTCCATTTCTTCCAGTCTTTTTCTGTTCTAATTAGATCAGCTCGGATACCCACTAATTTGTCCAAGGTCATTCGCACATTACCGGCAACCTGTTCCAATTTCCCCAGTGTTTCCAACGCTTGAACATGTCCCAAAAGGTTATCGTAAAAATTGTGTATCTTGGGTCTTGAAATTCCAGTAATAATTGGCAATGACATTATTTCCTGAATATGGGCATTCACCACTTCACTAGAGTCACCATATCTTTGTTCTAAGAATTCCTTGGCTTTCTTATACCCTACACCGTCAGCTGGTAATTTCTCAATTGTTGCACGTACCTTGGGTATGACAAGTTCCTTCAAATACGAAAATTTAGCTTCATCTGGAATGGATGTTTGGTCAATTTGAGTTGAGAAAAGACTCCAAAATCTTACCCAGTCAAGATATGTTCCTTGGAACTTGGATATTTACAAATCTGGTAATTTCGGTTTCACGCGTTTCTTTTCTGCTATTTCCAATTTCTTTTCCTCAAGTTGTAAAGCGAATTTTTCCTCACGAATTCTTTTATTGTTCTCAGCTTCCTGTTCTTCTTGCCTCATCCAGTCTCGAATAATAGATTCCTCGTTTAGCTTGTCGTTACGAGCCTTTTCCTTGCGTATACTTTCGTCATGTTTTAGCCTTTCGTCGAGCTTTTCGACCGCATTTTCATAGGGTTGCACTTGTAGTTTCCTTTCCTGAGTCCATTGATCGATTGCTTCGTCGCTCTCGTCGGAATCTAACTTTAAACCTTGTATAGTTTGTATTAAAACGTACGCTTCGTCCAGTTTGGTTTTAAGCAAAGTATATTGTCTGTTTATTTTGTCACTTCCGTACTCACTTTCTAGAGCATCAGCCGTAGATCGGTTAAAATAAGCGAGCTTTCTCAACAACGATTTGAAATTGGCTTCTGTTGACTCGATGTCGTTTTGTGCGATGGTTTGTTCTCGTTGTGCTTCGACGTCATTTCGCGATTGCCGTGTTAACATCTCGATCTCTGTATATTTGTTTACATATACCGCGTAATTTTGCTCTAACTCGATTGTTGTGTAAAATATCCCGTTTTACGTTTGTCACTATATCCCGTTTATTAAGTTAATCCCGTCTGGAGGTGCCCTTTGTGGTAGATTTTCGTTCGATCCCCACAATAAGAGCAAAATTACGCGTTTTATCTTGTGTTTTGTATTATAATCCCTTCCCAAATCGCTCCCAGTTACATTTATTCCCATGCAATAACAAATTCACAACATTCCTTTTATCTCATGCCTGTCACTCAATTCCATATATGGCCATCACCTCATCTCTAAATTTAACTACTAATTATTAATGTCAACCTTTTTCCCGACACTGTTTCAGATCGAATGCACACGGACAGCCCACCAGAAACAATGACAGGGTACTGAAATAGAACGTCACTAAAAAATTCTGTATTATACAATTTAGATCATGTCCAATTTCAACATAAAACAGTCATTTATTTTGTACAAACATTTGGCAATATCTACACGATTGTGCCTTTTTGTAAACACGCGTTGCGTGTATTCCACGTAATTGCGTGGCTCATTTTGCTCGCGCATGCTCAGACAAATTTCCCACCTGTTCACTATCTATGTTTTTGTTCAGATTTATGCAAAAATGTGGTCTTTCATCGTCACGTGCGTATTGTAGTTTTGCTCAACCAGCCAATAGCAACGGTTTTGTCCAATTGCTCATCCATGACTTTAGCAATAGGACATTTTGAACATTCCTATTGGTTGACTTGAGAAAAATACAATACGCACGTGACGATGAAGGACTACATTTTTGCATAAACCTGAACAACATAGATCATTAGGTTTATTGTGATTTTATTGTAATGCTAACGAGCTTCCAAACCATCTCCTCTATTAACTATGCTCGATCGAAGTAACACTTCAAGGCTTTTTGTAGATGGAAATTTCGAGCGGAGGATTATATGCAATTTTTAGACCAGTCCAAGATCAGATACAACCTCGCACCCAGGAGGAGGCGCATAGTGGAAAGAGCCTGGGTACGAGGTTGGATTAGATATCATTTTTAGAGCAGCTCCTGGTTAGGTCTAAAATTGTATATAATCTTCCGCTCGACATATCCATCTACAAAACCCTTTGTATCCATCTACAAAACCCTTCAACTGTCAGCATGTAATATAAAGTGCGAGTATTAAAACAGTAGAGAAAATAATTGTAAATAATCTTCCACCTGCCAAGTTTCAATACACTGTTATTACTAATATTCTAATTGTGCAAAATTGCAATTTAGCTTGGTAAAATAATTAGAAATGTTTTACAAAATTAAAGAATTCAGATTGATTATTTTCGACCAGGTTCGACAAAGTTGAATTTTAAAAATTCAGTATCGATTCGCAGGACTCTTTACCAGCTTTTCTTCCACCAATTTCAGAACATTTTCATTTCTCTGCATGGGCTTTGGCCTCACTTTTGCTCATTTTCCCTTCAAAAAACTTCAATGTTAACGATAACAAACCATCAGTGTAAGAGTAGCAGGTGGTTATTCTTTTTAAGAGCCTTGAAATATCTGTAACCCAATTTCTATAAGTTCAAATATTGGTATCGTCACCTTAAGTGATCTCGAAGACAAATGGTTCACTGTTTCGATCAGTCAAATATCAGTGGATTGAAACGATGGGATAATTATTTCATCGAGTATAAAAATCCGAAACATCTATCAGTGCTAACGTACCACAAAACATAGTGTGTGTTCGGAGGGGGCTTTTTTCGGATACCCTGTATATCATGTGACGATATTATTTAGGGTGTTGATGGTGATGTTAATGATAATCACGAGGATGATGAAGACGAATATGAAGATGATGATGAAGATGTTCCAGGTCAGATATAATTACTACATACACTCACTACAGTCGTTTGTGTTCGGGGATAAACACACGCCAGAAGTTACATGGTTTGGTTTGAATATTCTCACTCCAAGTATTTCATACCGAACGTTTTGTTCGAATAAAATATTCGGACAGTTTGGTTTGAACACATTCATACCAAAAGTTTGGATTGAACATTTTCATTCTAAAACTTTGATTTGAATATTTTAATTTCAAGAGCAGCACTTTGGAGTTTTGTAGATTCTGTATATCCTCGATACCTTTTTTGTACATAAATTATTAGATCATCATGCATTCAAACTACTATGTTCTGTGTATTCTATTTTAGACGAATTAAAGTTGGATTACGTCGACGAGAAAACAGGAGAACCATCACCACGGTAGGGTAATTTGAACTGGATTATTTTCCCTTCTTGAATTCATACACATATTTGGCAGTTAATTCCTATAATACATGCATACAATATACTTTACTGTTTATTGCACTATTTCCCCAATGTCCTCGTTTGCATGTTAACATGGCAGGCGCACATGAAGGAAAACGATGAAAACGAGACCATTAGAGCAAGAGAGCAGCAAACAATACAGACTATTAAAGTTGTTTTCACACCATTGTCATACGTGCGCACGACAAACTATGTACTATAACAATTGTATTGTATAGCTTCATGCAATTAACTTATTTCTTCCAGACCTAACTCCCACGCGAAACTTGGAAAAAAGTTAAGCAGAAACCATGGACCAATTGTTACCAACACTACTTTGAATGTTTTACGATTGTTTGGTAAGAAAAAAAATATTTGGGAAACGGGAGAAGTGGGAGAAATGTTTTAAACGGGAACACTTTTTACTTCAATTGAAGTAAAAAGTGTTCCCGTTTGCGCGCGTGTATCCTATATTAGTATATAAGATTAATGAATAATTGGCCAGCAGGTGATTCATCAATCTGTATTGCCATCATTCACTTAATTTTATGTGATAATTTGATATTGGGCTAGGCGCGAGCATATGAATTACGTGGCCAATGTAATAAAAGTGTTGATGTGACAACACCACGCAAATTTATTATTTGCAGTTATATATTATTTTGGTCGCCATTATTTTGGTCGCGACAAAATGGAAACCAGGCTGAGACGTGATTTTTTCATAACGTGACTACATGAATTATGACCAGAGTCTTTTTGTGTAACTGTGATGTATCCAAACTGTAAAGAAAGTGTTTGCCCTGACATTTGAATTTTTTTAATTTCAGGAAAGTACATGCAAATGATGAATGTTTTGAAACCTATCGCGTTTGATGTTGTTATTTGTGTTTCGCAGCTTTTTGACTATTATCTCTTTGCTGTAAGTACGTGAATCCTGATATTGCATTTGAGACATGAAATATAAAATTGTTTTACTTTCGCCATAATTGTGTTACTATGTAATGAATACCGGATTGGTACGCGTGTGCTTTCGAAGAGCTGGTATACATCTATAGAAAGTGTAAAAATTGTATATCGATTTGCAACTGGTGTATTAGAACGCTTTAAACAACCATCTTTAAGCCTGGTTCACATATACCTGCGGCATGCCTGCGACTATATCATTATGCCTCTACTTGCCGCCGAAATACCGGCAAAGTTGAACTCAACTCAACTTTCCCGGCCTACCGCCGATGTAACTGTGGCACTGGAGGCAATCGGCGAACAAATGTTCACATAATTTACGTTTTAAAGCTACTACCGGCATCGTCGCAGGTACGTCGCAGGCACGTCGCAGGCACATATGTGAACCAGGCTTTATTTAGTGCACGCGTAAAAATCTCACAGCTTGTCAACAACATGTGTTCGCACTGCTTGTTCTCAGGTGTCGACAAGTGTGGAACAAGTTGTTATCATTGTTGTTATCAGTTTCAAGGTTGATGAGACGAACAGGCTCGAAACAAGTTGTTTGAACAAGTTTGATATTGTCTGCACGTTGTTAACAAGGTGATGACAACAATCTCGTAACAACTTGGCTCATGGAACAACTTGTAGCAAGTCTGTTACCATTAGGAAGTTTAAGCTTCACGTTTCCGGGAACGGAAAACGACAGGTTCGAATTTTCTTCGCAAAACTTTCGTTGAACGTTTTCGTTTCATATTTTATTTCTTGCGTCAAAAGAATAATTATGTATTTCAGTTTTTTATGTGTGTTAAATATTTCCGCGCAAAGGACAAGATATCTGTTTTCTTGGGCTAAGAACCGAAATTTGGCATTAAAAAATGAGATAAAGTCCCTGGAAAGCAATAGCAACGTACTCGTCCGGAAAAATTTGTTATTCCAGAAAACATTTTTACCCCTAAAATGGTACACTGACCGAAAATTTTTTGGCGACGGGGGGGAGGTTGTTCTCCGGAAAAAAAATTTTCCAGAAAAATTTTTTTGATAGGGGGGGCCAAAAAATTTTTCATTGCCTGGCGTTTGCCGTTTCATTGCCGTATACCGCGAAGCCTAAACTCCCTATTATCAATACCTTGTAACAAGGTGCATGACAACAAACACAACAACTGGAAACAAGCAGTGCGAACAAATCCTCGGTGTTAGCAATAGGATTTTAGATTTTTGGAGTGTTTCTAAATTTCCAGGGTGTGTACCTGCATGCCAATTACCCATGAGAATAGCTAAATGCACGGTTCCAGTTATGCTCAGAAACATTAGACTATGCCTGTGGTTATTCTGATGCGACCAAATGCAAGACCTACATATATGCTCATATTCCATTATGAGGACTCTTATTCTATTTCGTCACCAATATACAGTTGCCATTACACGCCTGTATCCATCTAAACATAAAAACCTCAACGATCACTTTATCAATTTTCACAAACTAAATTGCACAAATTTATAAATATAGGAGCAAATTCTGTCTGTTATAAGTAGCAACACTCTATTTATAAGCCTATACGGCTTTGTATAAATATCAAGCCATGCCATATTTTTCCCTTTCTTGCATGTCATGCTAACATCTTGTCGTGCTAACACGACCTTTTAGCTAAGACCCTGATCATGTGTACAGTCAATAGACACTGAATTATCTTGAATTGTTTACTCTCACGCAGGTTCAAAGATTTTTCTGTCCTAATGTTATGGTAAGTTGTGGTTTATTTGTGAATTACTTGTCAATATTTTTCAAAGGTGGGCGCTCTCATATAACTAATTTCATAAATTATACGGAGATTTTTGTAAGTACTGTCAATATAGAAATGTTAAAGATTACAGCATGTGAGGTGTTCGTCCCCCTGTGAAGGATTTGCGCAAAGGATTTAGCGAAACTTGTGTGCTTTTAATAAATATAGATATAGTGTTTTAAATTATTAGAGTTAAAACATGATCTAATAAATTCAATATCCTTTATTTAAAGGTTTATGGCAATGAAAGTTAAACTTGTCTCATTTGATAGAACTTTCAAACTTCTATATTTTTACCGACTTTTGTTATTATTAAACAAACGGTTTCATATCTTCTTGAAAACAATGTGCTGTCTGCCATCTTGGATTATAGTTTTTGATCTTATTAACGATGGTTTTAGTGACGTCAAAAGCAGGGTTAGCATGCATATAAAACCACTTCCGGGTTTCCAAATAACATTTAGTAGATGGTTAAAATGTTGTCAGTCAATTTGGTATTTGAAGTAGTGACCGAAGCACAGACCGAAGTATAATTTTGGGCTCATAATGACCATTGCATATCTGTGTAAAATATATGCGCAGCTGTGCTTGTGACGTATCCACAATAATTCAAGATGGCAGACAGCTAAACCTATTTGTGACGATTTCAATTTTCAGTCAAAATATTTCGACAGCTAAACAACAATGAAGAATCTGTAAAAAGGGTTTTACTGTTTATAAAATAGAGATTTTTAATTTCTGCGTTTTGACTGGAATGCAGAATGAATCTTATTAAGGTACAGTAATGTATAGGCACTATATAAATATCATCACTATCGTTATGTTTTTGATATTTGGTGTTTTAGGATGAATCAAAGACGCCAGATCTCAGCACCAAGTTGTTTACATCTCTTAAACGTATTAAGGAAAACTTAATTATAGACGTAAGTGCAGCACTCCCTGTTATTTGGGTTCCACCTTGGTGTTGATACCCGACACTCAAGTTAAATATAAATTTAAACCGATGATTTACTCTATATATTCTATATATTGAAATGAAATGAAAAATATTATATAATTTAACTACATAACTTGAATTTATTTAGGACTACTCATCATCTGACGCCACAGCTGGTGATGATATGAGGGTATGTAATGCACCTTTTCGAGGTTCGTGACGTTACCTTGCCAAGTGGGGAAAACGCAATAGAGCAACAATACCATGACCCAAGGGACAAGTTTCTATTGGGATGAAGCAACGGTTTTACCATTGTGGTACCCCCACTTTGCCAGAAGGCATCGCGAATCCCGAAGAGGCGTATTGTATAGTTCATTCATTATAGTTATAGCGCATGCTTCGACCCATTCCAACATTGTTCGTCCAGAGTGAAACCTGACCAACATCAGCCAATATTACCAAACACAATGTTCAAACAGATCTGACAATATTGCATCCAACATATTGCATTCAAAAGTCTTTGTTATACAAATGAAAATGCCCTTTAGCATGGGGAATTAAATTCTTTGCATGGTAAGCTAAATTCGTCGCATAGCACCTTGCATACTAAGACGTTGTTCATATAGAGCCGGGCTTGCCCGGTTAACTGGAATGATTCATTTAATAAAGCTCTTATCACGCTTTGATAAACATCCAAAATGTTTATCAACTTGGTTTGATTCCAATATAAAGTTTATTCAAACGATCTTTTACGGTCAGGAAAAAAAATTCGTGACGGGTTCATCCCTGCTGGCCAGACTCGTATGAACAGCTCATAGGAACAGCTCCTAACAGTGCTATCCAGTCACGCTCCAGCGAACGGAATGTTCCATTGTCTTCTCATTGTTTTGATAATCTCATTGTTCTCCACACCATCCGCTCATTGATTGTTTCGACTAATTTTAGTATTTACAAAGGAGTAATTGGTTATATTTTCAGGTGCCTTCTCCATGTCTTTCTCCTTTAACTCAATTAGACAAAGTGGAAGGATTGTTTGGACTATCTGAAAGAATTATCGCCACTGAATCATTGTAAGTACAACGTATTCCAACCATGTATCGTATTTCACCTCGATCTACTCCCAATTTCATTCAGTCTTTCGACAATCATGCCACGTATACATTATTGGCCTGGCAGCCTGGGTAATTTAGATTGAAGGCAACACCGTAATTTTATATTAATTTTTCTGGTATCTTTGAGGAAGGGGTTATTGGAGAGGGCGGCTATTATTTATTTATATGCACGATACAATGTATGTTGAGCATTGGAAATATGATCAAAACACAGATGCTTTTGTACGTGTGAATAGGGGAGCTTAATAGAGAGAGAGGGGTGGCTTAATATATTTCACCTACAAAGGAGGCTTATTAGAGAGGGGACTTGTTTGAGCCCTCTCAATAAATAGAGGAGGCTTAATAGAGAAGGAGGCTTAATAGAGATGGAGCGAAATAAATTTTCGTGATGCTTTGGTTTACGAAAGAGCAACAACAACAATACTGTACAATAATGAATGATTGCTTATTTTCATTTTCAGAGTATTTTTAGCAAAGCAATTTGAATCCTTACAGCCTCATTTAGAATCACTTATTCCAATGGCTAAGAGGGCATTTCTCTCTCAGTTTTATTCTCAGGTAAGAATGTAAGTTTTCATTTGAGAGTAATTAGATTATTTTTACTTGCTTTGTCGTTACACCCGTTTTCAAAATAAAGCGACAGCTGAGATAGAGAGCTTTAGATTTTACTACAGTAACACTACGCGATGTGTTGTTTACGCATGCTCGCCATCTTCTTACGCCATTATGTACCCTCTACAATCTCGTATAGTAGATGCTTGTTTTACTATACAAGAGACTTTTTAAGTATCCCGCGTTGCCAATACGGAGAATACGGTGTATCCAAATAAACGAATCTTGTAGTCGTACTCGTAGTAAAATCTAAAACATTCTGTTATCTACATGCATGCAGGCTTTATGTTAATCCGAAATTCAAACTTCTTACAGCTAGTTATGTAACCATCAATTATTCTCAAGATTTTAGTGATAATTATTACAAAATTTAAGAAAAACAAAATATTATATAACCGCTATATAGTCCAGCGCAAGGGATTTTGGTACACAGTTACATTGTTCTTTTTCAAACTTTCAAAGTCATTCACAAAATAGATTAATGTTGTGAATTGTGATGGTTTGTTGTTTCTTTTTATTTTGTATAACGTTTAGCCTGCATAGCGGGAGGGGCGAGAAATAGGTATTAAATACGGTATTAAATTAAAACACGATATCAATAATATTAATGATGTGTACAAAGAGTTTAAAACGTTAAACGTATATTCCAGACTGTTTCTACGGCGCATGAATTGAGAAGACCAATATACCAAGCTGTTGCTGGCAGAGTGGTTGATTTCAACATGGTAATATCTTATTTTTCGATTTTATAAAGATAAATGTATTATAATTAGTGATTAGCAAGCAAAATCGGCTGGAGGTGCGCAAAGTAAAATACTACGTGTAACATATACTTGATTGCGTCATGACCGAGAAAGAAGAGTTTTTTGTGACGTCACAAAATGTAAAACTCTTCTCGGGCCATTGAGCCCTCACCTCAGCCCTACCTATGTCCGTATATTTATTGGCATGCAGTACTGTAGCAATAACAGAGAGCTTAAGGAAGCGACGTTTTTGATTCAGCCAGTCCGCTTACGAGAGGAATTCACCCCCCCCCCCCAACCCCCTGAACATGCACCATTTTGAATATTTTCAGAGGGGTTGAATGCCTCTCGTAAGCGCACTGGCTAGCAACATGGCGACAGCATTGTAACGGTTACACCAAAGTCATAGGCAAAACCAAGAAATCGGCCTTCTGTACAGTTCCTATTCTGTGTCGGTGTTGTCGTAAAGGCTTAAAAGCTTTCTAGTAACAGTAAGGACGCCAAAACCAGGAGGAGCAAGGGAGCTAAATGTGTTCTTTTCATTTAGGGAAATATTTTTATAAAATAACATGTATATAACGCGTGTTCTGATTGGTCAAAAGCCGTGTTTGGATCAGGCCATCCAAACACGGAAGACTATCGTGTTGTTGTTATTTTATAAAACAATTACTTTATGGTTTCCGTGTTTGGATGGACTGATCCAAACGCTTGGGAATGTTGCTCGAGTTAAGAAAAGCGGGCAAAATCACTCGCCTTCGGCTCGTGATTTCGCTCGCTTTTCTTAACTCTCGCAACATTCCCGCGTGTTTGGATCAGGCCATCCAAACACGGAAACCATAAAGTAATTGTATAGTTACAATTTTTAAATAATCATTACGTGAAAATATCGCACAGCTGAGCTATATAAATAATAAAGAAAATGGATTTACGTTGATCAAATATAGAAAAGCATGTAGGGAATAGTGTAGGGAATAGTGCGTGGAAAGTGTCTGATTAAGGTTTCGTTCCAAGCACATGCAGGTTTTTCTACAAATAAAAGTACGACTTTTTCAGTTAAATTTGGAAAATTTACTTGGTTTAGTTTGATCTTTTTACGAACATCCATCAATGGTAATTTTTAACATTAAAGTTCTAATTCAGGTAAAAATCCTTTGACACAGTACACCCCAGCTCCAGATACTTCTCAACATTCCTGAATATATATAAATTAAAACGTGGCCCTCTACGGCGTCTCTCAATAAACCAGAAGCCTATCAGTATAGTAGCCTGTGTACAGACTGTACAGTATGGCTATCAGTAGAGTTGCTTGCCTCCAACATGTGTTTCCAGTGTGACCAGGTTTAGTACATTTTATTACCAGATCCGGTTGGATGCCCTTAGACAACCCCACCTGCTTTAAACAACTGCAACATTAAGAACAGGAGGGGGCAGCCAACCAATTTTAAGCAGCTTTAGTAACTGTCTTGATTCAGATTATTTTCATTGAATCATATTTCATTTGGTTTAGATCATTAATTTCATGTCAAATGTGAAATGGGACATCAAGGAAATCATGTCAGAACACAATACATACGTAGATATGTTACTTAGAGTAAGTATACCACAAAAGGAAAGTTCCCCTAACTACTTCCACTAAAGCCTGAAATGTCATGCGTTCTTCCACATAAATTCCACATTAACAATTTCCTCATAATGACACAGAATGTTTAGTATACACTATATACACTTATGTGAAGTTTGGTATCATCCATGATTGAATGCCCATTTTAAAATTTACAAACGAAGCAAAGTATGTCTAAGCAGCCGTATTCACTACACGTATCAAATGCAGAATTATCGAATTTCCAAATGTTGCTTTGGATTGTCCACTACAAGTCCTTCTGCCGACGACGGACTTTCGCTCGAAACGTCGAAGTTTTACTTTAGGTAAATGATTTCCTCAATTTTCTGGTGCTTTTGTCACTACGTACTTTCAACAGTATAGTAATAACAAATGAATATTAAATTAATAGTACAATCATGTAGTTTTTGTATGACGTTGCAGGATGGTGTTCGGAAATGTGAGTGTTGACTGTCGTCCCCCCCCCCCCCCAAAAAAAAATAAATAAAACGAGTTTTAGACAAAAGGCATTCGCTCATATATTGTACACATGCCTCATATGAAAATATCTTTCTTTTTTAGGAATTGCAATTGTTTAGCATGAGGATCTCGCAAATTGGCAGGTAAAGCCAGTTAGGGTTTTATATACAAGTTATAAATTGTAACACATTTGTTACTAGCATACAGTATATTTTGCTAAAATGCTCCCGTATCTTGTCCCGCGGCAGTTGTATTTCACATAAGGTCACGCTTACGTTTTTTTGTAGTTTTGTATATGCTTCATATGTGCCCCTGATGATTTTACTCCATCGTCAAGGTTTGGACTTGCGCCTTATTTTGTGTAAACTTATTTAGATCAATTCCGATTCCTAATGAAGTGTTAACAATTTTATGGGATCATTGTACTCGCAGAGTAAACAGGTCCTTCGTTGAAGGGTAAGTTTCGCGGAGATTTAATATTTCATCTAATCATCCCTTCTAATTTCCGCTGCGTCGATAGCTTTAAGCCGGGATCAATTAAGCGACAAGGTTGAGAGTTGACAGTCACATGACCTTGGTTAGGTCTTCTTAATGCTTTCCAAACACTATCATGTATTGTATTTAAGTTGATACGTGGTTGGAACACTCATCAAACCTTTATTTTGTTGATCTTGAAATGTCCCCGTAACAATGCGTGCCTGCCAACTCTTATCAACTCTCATCCTCGTTTGACCAGGGCTTTAGGTCAGTTTTCCACTTCGAGCGTACCGTACCGAAACGTATCAAAAACATTTTTAAATTTCAAAATTTGGTGAATGTTGATTGGTTAATACTTCCGTAGACCGTAGTACGACAAAAACTTGATAACGCGAATACACCCGGAAGTACGTGATTTATTAACCTCTTTTCAATCTGCGTATGATCACAATACGTTTCGGTACGGTACGGTACGGTTGTAGTGGAAAACTGACTTTATAATGGATAGAGCGAACCTGAAGAACTCCGCTCATGGCAACAAATTTTTCGTTGTTCTCTGGAATATCAGAATTAAGACGAAAAGTTTTGATGATCCTGTAAGAGTTACCAATGAGGTTCTTACGAGATACAACCGTCAAAGTTCTTTGTTACATTTAGTTCCAGCAATTCTTGTTCCAAGCGCCTTCATGTTAATAGGAATTATATACCATCTATGATATTTTTGGACGAATTTAATTTATTGTATTTAGGTTTTCGTGTGCAAAGAAATGCAGCAACGAAGGAAGAGCTCTGATGCAATTGGATTTTCAACAGTTTCTAATAAAATTGGAAAAACTAACGTCTTTAAGGTGCTACATTAGTGCAGTATGTGCTGTTTAGTCTTTCTTTTGAGTGCGGTCTTTTCTCAGAAGACAGTACAGTGTCTAGCAATATTTTGTAGTCAAAATCCCGTTAGCCATCCCCTCAGGCACCTCTATCTGTAGCAGACAGCAGAATTGCGCAATATTCTATAGAGAGTGGTAACCCGGAAACGTGAGGTTAATAATTGATTGGTGCAAGTCATATTACCAGCACGCCCCCTCTCCTGCGTTCTTTATTAGGTTCCTCTTGACCTGCTCTCAATTGCCTGCGGAGGCTTATTGGTGGCCATGTTTCTCGTTAGTCGTTAGAGCTAAGAAACAATGAAACGTTGATCTGTGCATGCGCATACCAGTATTGTTTTTGTCTGCGCGATTAACACAAAGCTGTAAAGAGTGCGTCGAAACTTCGTGTTTTGACTTCGATCAAAAAAATGTATTTAGCGTGGGGAAGTTGATGCGAACTGTTTATGACTTTCATGTATTGGACGCCAACTTTCACTGAATTTCTTACTCCAGATATTGCATGTACTCGTAAAAATTTCTGACATCAAATGTGTTTGCAACAGGTTTGCCATCAAACTATGTCAATTTCGGTATCAACAGCAATGCTGTACTTCAAGAAGCCGAAACCAAGCAGTACAGACAGTGGGCATGGTGCGAACGCAACCCCTTCATTCATTCTACATTTTTTACTCCTTCCAGGCCTATTCCAGAGAAAGAATTTGTTGAAGCATACGTCAAAGCTTATTACTTAACGGAACCAGATATGGAAAGATGGATCCGAGAACACAAGGTTAATTTTAATCTGTTGTGCATCTGTCAATGTCACGTGCCATAGTGCGTGTCATAACATGTTGCATCATTGCATTATCAGATAAGGAATGGTAATGTGTGGGTGGATGGACGTGGTCCACCGACCCCTGTGCTTTACAGTAAGTACTTTATCTCAAAGACTAAGTACACCTTTAATCTTGAGTTAGTACAATTCAGCTCACGTACGCAACAATAATGATTATAGAGTCCCAGTGAGTTACAGATAAAAATTGCACCCTGCATGGTAATGACGTAATAATATATTCGTCTTCTTTTTGTCACAGGAATATTCAACGAAGCAACTCACCAGTCTAGTTAACTGTGGCACAGGTTCACACTTCAGTAAGAAAGCCAAGCAACGTTTATTAATTGTTATAGAAGAGACCGAGAGATTAAGAACTCGATGATATGCATCAACATACCTGTAAGTCAAGGCATACTGAGACGGTCTCAAATTTTTGTAATTCAAAATCCGCGCTCAATTCAGCGGTCTATACAGGACACGAGGGAAATTTCGCTCCAAAGTAGTTTTAAATTTTTTTATGAATTTCAACAATTTTAGATTTTATATACATTAGCATGTGATCTTTGTAGTCAAATTTTCCTCGTTTAATTTAATACCGGCAATACTGCGAATGTTCCATTGGATATGAACGAGTACAATTTTTTATAGCAGCCAGTGCATCCAAGCTTTTAGATGCTTTGTTATACTGTAAATTAATCCTGTTTGAAGTTGTAGTGTTCAATACTATATATAATAGTAATAAAACCAAAATTGTTTCCTATGTTCGGGAACTATACAATGTAAAATTCAATTCAGTTAGTATATTTAAAAATTTAGGAAAATTAACGAAATTTAAAGTGAAACTAAAAGAGTCACCAGAAAGTTGTGGGTTTTTTCCTGTTATTTATATTTCCTCCCACAGGGAATTCTGGCGGGGTTGGGTTTGGAAATAGGAGTTTACGATCTACGACGTGGCCGGCTCGACGACGCGCTTTCAAAACAAAGAAATTTGGTGTTTCCACAAACAATAGTATTATATGTTTTATCGCCATGCAAACCTACAAAGAACTTACAAAGAAATTTGTCATGCAAGACAAAAACTGTCAATAATTTGTGCTCCCAGGAGTATTGTCAACCGCGTTGTCATTCTCAACACAACGTTAAACAAGCATTATTACGTCTTTCGGGCGGCGCGAAATCTTAATGCGACACAAGAGGTGTTACTTAAAGTCGAAATTACAGTAAACATTGCATCGCTTCAGCCGAACGTAGCAGTTTGTAAGGTCATTTGAAAAAGCGTCAAATATTTATTACAGTAATCAAACCGCGTCGTTGAGGTGGCCGCGTCGTAGATCGTAAACTCCCTAATATCTCAAATTAACTTCTTCCATTGCTGTTGTGCTCCACGTTTAGACCCAAGTAGTACGTTACAAGGATCAAATTAGAGGTTCAGATTTGACTTCCGCTGCCATTATCACTGCCTTCTCATCTGATTGGTTAATCGAATATATATAACATATCTGATTGGTTATTAATGGTCCCTTAAAGGCTCGTTTTCAATAGTTGGCGACGCTCGGCGATGTCCTGCCTATCGTAATTCATCGGTGATTGTCGCAATAATTATTCAATAAATCAAAAAAAGCTGTTTTGTTGCGACAGTCGGCGGTTGTTGCAGACACTGCGATAATAAAACAAATGAAAACACTATTCTGAAAAAACTAAATTCTGATGTTAATTAACTGCAGACAGACACGATATAGTAATTATGTCACGTGGAGTGACTCTATCGCCCGTATTCTAAAAGCTCACTCACACTCAATGAGTGGAGGTTCAATCTGAGCTTCTCTTGAGTGTCCATGCTGTTCTTGAATAGTTGGAGGGTGAGTAGTCATCGAGTAAGGTATGACACTATAGCCTTCCAGCTATTCAAAAACAGCATTAACACTCAAGAGAAGCTCAGATTGAACCTCCACTCATTGAGTGTGAGAGTGAGTGAGCTTTTAGAATACGGGCGTATATCTGATAAAGCATGCGGCATTATATAATTGTTCATCCTAATTAGTATGATTATATAATGTTCATCCTAATTAGTACTTAAATTTTATTTGCCCCAAATATAAACGTGAAACTGAAGGTGGTCGCACCTCTGCAGTCACTACAACAAAAGAATGGAACTGACTAGTGGTATGAATGGGCTTTGTCACCGCATTTTTGATTGGTTGATCGGATCATAAACAATTAAGACAATGAACTGTAGAAACTATCTTTCTAAAGAACGAGTCATAAGACATAAACACTGATCGCTATTGCTTTATGAAGCCAATCACAAAATACGATCATGTTAGGTTGGTGTTTACTCGCAATAACATCAGAGGTGAAGTCGATATTTTTGTAGACAAAGGAGTAAGTGGTCAATCATTTCGGCCTATCAGCTTTATCTAAATCACGACCCTATCAGCTTTAGCTGGATCTTTCAATCGTGATTAAAGAAGTGCTTCAATCAATCAATTTGGGCATCCAGACTGACAAATTTGTTGAAATGTTTCTTTCTTTTCAGCACTTTTACTCACCAATACTTTTCTTTCGTGAATCCTCGAGTGGTATGGAGAACATACACGAGGCAAAATGAACAATTTACACGAGCCCGGGTCAAACCAACCCAGGTTTTAATGACTATAGGCTGTGAGCAGTCGCGCCTTAGAAGGAAAGGAGGGACTACAGACATCAAGAAACGAAATACGCACCGCCTTTAATTAGCTCCAATATAATTATTTTGGCGTTGTAAACAAGTAACTATATTTATAGCGCGTATCGTAGTGTTTAAAAGTAAAAATTGAAGTTTACATGCAGTAAAACGACGACGTTTACGTTTTACAAGCAAAAATACATAGTATTACCAGGGACGGCGCTAGAAGTGGGGGGGGGAGGGGGAGGGGGTGAATGTTGCCGAGTAATCAAGGGAAATTGTACCGCGTCACTACAACCACTAATTGATATTTCTTTTCCCAAAATTGCTGGCGAGCGGGGAGAAGGGGGAATATTTCTTTCCCGACTATGTGTTTTTTGTTTTGTTAAATTTTGCCAATCATGAAATTACAACGCATACTTGATTTACATTATAAGTACTTCTTTATAGGTGTCTGTCGAGTCATAGTCTTTCAAAACATGGTTTGAAAACTCCTCTAAAGTCTTTGTTCTATCTTTTGTTCACGTTTATGCAGTTTTGTGCACGGTGCACGGTCAATGAACGCATTGTATTTCAGTATAATGAACGAATCATCCAATAGCAACGTTTCAGTTCAGTCATTCGACTCATTCAACCATGCTATTGATTATTATTATTATTAATCAATCTTTATACAGGATAAAAACATCAGTGTTTACAAATATATGAAATATAAAATGCAACTCTGCTATCCTGGTTTGTCCTGTTTTTGACTGAAACTGCCTAAAAAGTTAATAAAAAGAAACTATGCTTTTGATGTTACTCTGAGTATATATCCGAACCTACGATTTTTGGGTCGTAGGTCCAAAGGTCGTAGGTTCGATTCCCACCGTGGCCAGGCATATTTTTCAAGCCTGCCCGGTGTGGATATACACTCAGAGTATAACATCACAAGCATCTTATCCACCTGAGTATATTACACCAACACAGCAAATATCATGATTATTAGATTACATTAAGGGACCGGTCATTATTTATGGCGGGGGGTGGCACCGAAGAGAAAAGGGTTGGGTAAACAAAATTTTGACCTTAAAATGGAACTTCCATGTATCAGAAACAACCAAGAAGGCTGCACCTCGTTTCTATTTCTTGAGACAACTCAAAAGAGCAGCCATTCCAACTAAGGAACTTCTGAAATTTTATACTACCTGTATTCGCCCGATCTTTGAATATGCATGCCCAGTTTATCACAACTCGCTACCCAAGTACCTATCAGACGACATTGAAAGGCTGCAGAAGAGAGCTCTAAGAATAATCTACCCTTGGATGCCTTACACTGATTCCCTCGAAGAAAGCGGTCTGCCTCGCTTCTTCGAACGCAGGCAGCTCTTGACGTGCAAATTGTTTAATGAGATCACTCGAGATCAATCCCACAAACTCAGACCTCTACTACCATCCGAAAATAACTGTTCATACCAACTGAGACGTAAAAGGCAACTTAACGTTCTAAGGGCCAAAACTGATCGGTTTATGAATTCTTTTATTGTTAGTAATTGTAAATATTGTTAATCATTAGGTTTCTTAAATTTTTATAATTGTAAAGTTTTAACACAATTCAGCCATTATCAGCTGTAAAGTCTTTTAAAACTGAATAAATCATCTATCTACCTATCTAAAAGGTTGGGTAAATGAAAAACGAAACGACTCAAAGGTTGGGTAATAAAAATTTATTGTCATTTCCAAAGCATGACTCGCTCAAATATTGAAGACTGAAAACTTCAATGTCAACAGTCATATGTCAATACAATATGTGAATCAATCTATATCTTCATCATTTTCCGATTTGTTGGCAGACAAATGGTGTCTCCAAAGAAAGTGAATGTGCAGACAACATGAAACTTTAGACTGCAGAAAAGTCAGGAAATTTCACAAGCCGAACGTTATCAAACTATCAAACATTCACAAGCCGAACGTTATCAAACGTATCACAGAAGTGGTAAAGGACTTGTGTCATGTGTGACAACTGAATGACATCCTTTTGTAACGTTTTTGGCCAGGGGTGGGTATTTATTTTTCAAATGATACTTGAGGTTGGGTAATCAATTTTTTGATTTTTTAATGGTTGGGCCAGCAGAATTTTTGCTACGAAAAACATTTCTCTTCGGTGCCACCCCCCACCCCCCCTCCCCCACCATAAATAATGACCGGTCCCTAATATCGAAGGAACTAGACTCAGTTCCGAAAT